>JAODAL010052414.1:0-25995 GCA_025379985.1 Phyllomedusa bahiana
GAAAACCCTTTTTAAACCGGTTTTGGGCACATGCTAGTTTTGCAGTTGACTTGGTTTTGTTATTCATCCCTTATCTCCCTCTTTTTCCCTGATCGAACAACTTCCTTTTTAAGCAACCTATTTACTGAACTGGGATTTTAACTTCATCTTTTTCCCCTCCATTGTCCCTAAAAAGGCAGAATGGGACAAAGTGAATTTTTCCCCAATGGGTCCATAAATCGTAACTATGTATATATACCTTGCAGAAAGGGTTTTTATTCCTCTCAGTGCATTTGACTAAAAAATGTTTATTGAAACTAACAAAGTTGGTAGTAATTAAAACAGCAGGATTCTTTACCATCTAGTGAGTCATTATATAAAGATTCTTTGAATTCAATACAATACACAAATCCATCTGGGCCAAATTTAGAGTTTTTGTATTGGTTTCCAACTTTAATCCAAATAGTTAAATCTCTTTTTCCCCTTTTAAAGGGGGCCTATTTTAAAAGGTTGGGTGGTAAATTTCCACTAGTAGAGAACAAAAACCCTCAATACTTAAAAAAAAAGGGCCAAAAAAGGTATTTTTCACAATTGAATGGGAAATTATCCTAAAAAGTAATGTGAGTACATATTGTTATACAAAATTTTAAAACTCTTGGGGCCCGGCCCACCATAATAGTTAACAAGCATGATTTGATTATTTTAAGACTCGGAGGGAAATTTGGTTATCAGGAATTTTCATCATAGATTTAAACAGTAAAGAGTGATCATCAAAGTGGATAGTGAAACAAATAGTCAGCTCACCCATACCCTGTTATTTTTAACACTCTGATGCATGGAGGTGAATTTAGAGGGCAAACTTTCTTCAGTCCAGAAAGTGGTATTTTAAAATAAGTATCTTGGTTCACCTGTACCCATTTAAAACTTTTTTTATTTTTATTGTCATATTTACAAAACAGGATCAATGCCCATGATGTATTGTTGCTGTGCATTTCAGACAATTTTTTCATCAGAACAAGATTTTAAAATGTTTTAAAAGGTAACCTTTTTATAGAATTGGGTACTGATTGTGTTTTTTTAAATGTAACTATAAGTTAATTAAATACGCTGAGTCAAAATCTGAGACTGATTTACCCTTATTCTTTACTTTTGAAAAAAAAGATGCCCAAAAAACAATTTGCCATTTACCACATTAAATTTGCATGTATTCACTGCTTTTTTCCCTGGGGGTCATAAAGCATAAATATAAAGATTTCCTTTTGCTTGGGTTGCTGAAGTTTTTTAACCACTCGTGTTGGTATTCCCAAACATCGTAGCACTAGAATAACAAATTGAGTAAAATTTCAGGGCCAATGCATTTAACAGAGCTCAAAACAGTACTTTTCTAACTCACCATAATTTTTAAAATTTTATTATTATTTATTTTTTAAACGCCCTTGTTTGGGGGCCCTTGTACATTCGAGGGGGTTACATACATTACAAAAGCCCAAAAGTACAGTGAAAAGGGGAAAGACAATTGGCACGACAGGGGAGAGAGGACCCTACCCCGAGGTTTACAATCTACAAGGGGGGGAAAAAAGGGGTGAGGGGCAGACATGTCTGGGAGAAAGTAGTGAAATTTAGTGAAGGTTAAGGGAAAAAAAAAGCCTGAAAATGGGTTTTCGGGCTTTTGAAGCGGGTGAAAGGGGGAGGAGAGTCTGATGTTTGGGGCAGTGAGTTCCAGAGTGGGGGTGAAGCACGGAGAAGTCTTGGGACGGGTTGTGTGAGGACTGATAAGGGGAGAGCAATGTCATAAGAATGTCCGGAGGAAGCGGAGAGTGCGTGGGGGAGATAGTGGAAATTTAAGGGCAGAGATGATATGGAGGGAGATCAAGGAGAGCTTGTAGGTCCCATCGGTTAGTAGCTTGAAATGAATTCCGCTGGGCAATGGGAAAGCCAAGTGATTGGCATTGGGGAGGCAGAGTAGTTACGAGGAGAGCGGTGGATAAGAGGGCAGCAAGAGTTTAAGGGTGGATTGGAGGGGAGTGAGGGTCTAGCGGGAGGCACTGAGAAAGGATGTTGCAGTAGTCTAGGCGGGAAGAAGACAAGCGGGCAATGGAGCCATCATTTTGTGTAGATTCATAGCCAGGAATGAGCTGATGCGAGAGCATTTTTTTTCAAGGGTGGAGGCGGCAGGCAGAGGTTGAGGTTTGGATGTGTGGGTTTGAAATATAAAAGCAAGAGTCTAGATTACCCCCAAAGACAGCGGACTTGTGGAGCCTTTGAAATGTTTAAGAGCCATATGACTGTAAAAAGAGAGATCAGGGGCAGGGGTAGAGTTTGGATGTTGAAAGGATATGAGTCCTGTTTTCCTCCACATTAGTTTTTTATGAGACGCGTGATGAGAAGAATGAGGAAATGGAGAAGACCAGTTCAGGGATCCGTGGAGAGGTAGAGGAAGTAACATCTGGGCCAGAGATGTAGAGTTGGGTATCATCAGCATACAGGTGGTAATAGAAAAGCCATGTTTGAAGGCAATGAGCTACCGAGCCAAGTGGTGTAGATAGAGAAGAGTAGTGGACCCAGGACTGACCCTTGAGGGACACCAAGAAATAAGTTTCTAGCATATCTGGAATAAACCCATAAATAACATTTCATGATAATGCAGTGAGGTGTGCCAAGTTACAAACTCAACATGCAACACAGAACATACTATGTACATATGTACCATAAACATCTAATGCAAGTAAACACACTGGACATGTACAGTCTTTAAAGCTTAAAAGCTTTATAGCAATTCAAAAGCCCTGAAAAAAACTTGCAATTAATGGTGTATTCCTACCATGCACTTTAATGCATTATTTATAGCGGTGTGTTTGACTGTATTCGGAATTCCCATAGAAGAGAATGGAGGGTCATGCACAAGTAAAACCAGCTCTGTATTCTGAGCCAAGCCTTTTGGGGGTCATTCCAGAGGTAAAACCCTTATCTATCAAACTTTGATGCCATAAGCTATTCATATGTCATCAAAATGCATAGTGGAAACAGCCCTATAAATTATATTTTTTTACAGTTTATATATCTAGGTAGAATCTGCATAATAAGTCTTCTTCAATTTCAATTCATTATAACCAACTCCCTTATGAGCTCTCGGATCATAACCTATCTCTTTTATCTATCAACAACTTTCAGCCTTTCTCTGGAACCACTACCGCCCTACCCGTCGCCCCATATCCGAAATCTTCCGCTCAATCAACACGAAGGAGCTCACAGACAACATACAGTCCTCACTGCCCCCAATACCTCTCTCCTCACTGTCCTGACCTGGCTGTTAAACATTACAATGATACTCTCACTACCACCTGGACATATTGGCACCACTCACACAGCACCGTACCAACTGACCGAGTCACAAGACGAGCCCCGCAGCCTTGGCACAGGCGGCCTCAGTACTCGCTATCTGCAGCGCTGTTCCAGGTGTGCTGAGCGCTGTGGAGAAAAGTCCAAGCTAACCTGCAGACTTTCTCACTACAAATTCAGCTCAGACCTACCACAGCTGCCCTTCACTTGCGCCAAACAAAAATATTTCACCTCCCTCATCTCAACACTACACAGTAACACAAAACGTCTGTTTGATACCTTCCACTCCCTCCTCAGGCCCAAAGCTCAGGCCCCTGTCACTGACCTCTGTGCTGAAGACCTGGCCACTCACTTCAAAGACAAAATTGACAGAATCCCGGCAAAACATCACATCACAATCCCCAATTAACACCCATCCTGTCCCTCCCCGCACGTCCTCTAATCTGCTCTCGGCCCTTGACCCGACATCAGAAGAAGAAGTGTCCAGGCTTCTCCGGTCTGCTCGCCCCACCACTTGCTCTAGTGACCCCATTCCCTCCCACCTTGTCCAGTCCATTTCTCCAGCTGTCCTCTCTCACCTCACTACAATTTGTAACCTCTCTCTCTCACTGGGATCTTCTCCCATTCCTACCTTTAAACACGCTGTTATAACTCCCTTACTTAAAAAGCCCTCTCTGGACCCCTCCTGCGCCGCCAACTACCGACCAGTCTCTAACCTGCCCTTCATCTCCAAACTCATGGAAACGCTCTGGTCTACTCTCGCCTGATCCGCTATCTCTCTGCTAACTCTCTTCTAGACCCTCTGCAATCAGGTTTCCGCACCCTACACTCCACAGAAACTGCTCTTTCTAAAGTTTCAAATGACCTCCTGACAGCAAAATCGCAGGGTAACTACTCATTGTTGCTTCTCTTGGATCTCTCTGCAGCATTTGACACTGTTTATCACCACCTCCTCCTCAACATGCTCCGCACCATCGGTATCCAGGACACCGCTCTCTCTTGGTTCTCTTCCTACCTCTCTGACCGCTCCTTCAGTGTCTCATTTTCCGGTTCTACCTCCTCTCCTCTCCCTCTTGCTGTCGGGGTTCCTCAGGGATCCGTTCTTGGTCCTCTCCTCTTTTCACTCTACACAGCCCCCATTGGACAAACCATCAGTAGATTTGGCTTCCAGTACCATCTCTACGCTGATGACACTCAACTATACTTCCGCCCGAGACATCACTCCTGCCCTGCTACAAAACACCAGTGACTGTCTGTCCGCTGTCTCTGACATCATGTCCTCTCTCTATCTCCAACTAAACCTCACTAAAACTGAACTTCTAGTCATCCCACCATCTACTAACCGACCTCACCCTGCTATTTCTCTCTCAGTGTGTGGTACCACCATAACTCCTAGGCAGCAGGCCCGATGTCTGGGGGTTATACTAGACTCTGATCTGACCTTCACCCCTATATCAAATCCCTTGCCCGCTCCTGTTACCTGCACCTCAAGAACATCTCCAGAATCCGTCCATTTCTCACTGTGGAAACAACTCATACTCTCATTATGCTCTTATTCATTTCTCGTCTTGATTACTGTAACTCCCTACTTGTTGGTCTTCCTTCTCTGTAAACTCTCCCATCTGCAATCTGTCCTGAATGCAGCAGCCAGGCTTGTCTTTCTTTCCAGCCGCTATACTGATGCCTCTACCTGTGTCAGTCTCTGCACTGGCTGCCTATTCAGTACAGAATACAACATAAACTCATCACTCTCACACATAAGGCTCTCCACAGTGCTGCACCCCCATACATCTCCTTATCTCTGTCTACCTCCCTACCCTTTCTCTCCGCTCTGCTACTGATCTAAGACTACACACCTCACTCATCCGAACCTCCCATGCCCGTCTCCAAGATTTTTCACGTATTGCACCAGTTCTCTGGAACATGTTACCCCATGTGATCAGGCACACTCACAACCCTCACAGTTTTAAGTGCGCTCTGAAAACTCATCTTCTTAGACAAGCCTATCCAAGATCCCTAAATGTCAACCCCCCAAATTCTGTCACAGATTCAATCACTTTCCTGCACTTTGTGCACCCACAGGCCACTTGATTCTGGTAATATAATGTATGGTTGGGATTGGCAGGTTCCATCCACATTTAATGAATACAACCCCCATCTTTATGTACCATGGCTGGTCCATTGTAAACTAAGCACTTGTCACTTTTGTTATCACCCATACACCATAATAGATTGTAAGCTCTTGCGAGCAGGGCCCTCCACACCGCGTGTCTCCATTTGTTCATTACTTTTTATTAATGTAATGGTCTATGGTTTGTCTTTGCTTATTCCTCTATATTGGTAAAGTGCTGTCGAATATGTGGCGCTATAATAAATAAAGATTATATATTTTTGTTTTATTTATTTTTTTTTTTTATTAAAAATAAAAAAAAATTTTTTATTATTATAATCCAGCTTTGTTAATAGAGGCACCTTGCACTTAAATTAGAATACATCAATTTTGTAGTCACCGCAGTGTATTTTTGTTAGGTGCAAAACATCACATTTATTATCCGTATACATTTCAGATAGTGTGTTTTTTCACTTTGGCGCAGTCAGCTTTGTTCATAGTAGCACCTTGCACTTAAATTTTGGATAAGCAATTTTATTAGTCACTGCTGGTTGTATTTGGATAGGTGCAGAAAATACCTTTTATTATCCGTAACATTCAGTAGGTGTTTTAATTTGACTTTTGACGCAGGCCAGCCTTTTGATTATTTTTTTTGATAGAGGCACCCATGCACTTAAATTTGAATACAGAAAATTGTTGTAGTCACCAGCAGTGTATTTGTTAGGTGCAAAATTCACTTTTATTATACGGTTATACATTTCAGATATGGTGTTTTTTCACTTTGTCGCCGTCCAGCATTGTTGATAGAGGCCACCTGCACTTAAAATTTGAATACAGCAATTTTTGTATTCACCTCAGATGTATTTTGTTAGGTGCAAACCCACATTTATTATCCGTAAAAACATTTCAGATAAAGTGTTTTTTTTTTCCACTTTGCGCAGTCCAGCTTTGTTCATAGAGGCACCTAGCACTTAATCTTGAATACAGCTAATATGCATATCACTTCGGTGTATTTGATAGGTGCAAAACTCACTTTTAATATCCGTATACATTGTCAGATAGGTGTTTTTTCCACTGTTGACGCAGGTGCCAGCTATGTGTAATAGAGCACTGCACTTCGAATTTGAATACAGCAATTTTGAAGACACTAGAGGTGTATTTTTAGATGCAAAACTCAACTTTTATTATCCGAATACATTTCAGATAGGTTGTTTTTTCACTTGGCGCAAGGTATTCCCCCCTCCCCCCCCACCCACCACCCCACACCCCCCCCCCCCACTTTGTTAATAGAGGCACCTTGCACTGAAATTTGATACCGCAATTTAGTAGTCACTGCCGGTGTATTTGATAGGTGAAAAAATACCTTTTAAGATAAGAATATATTTGAGATAGGTGATTATTCACTTTGACGCAGGCCAGCGATGTTGAGATAGGCACCTGCAAGTTAAATTTGAATACAGCAATTTTGAAGTCACCGCAGGTATATTTGTTAGGTGCAAAACTCCCACTTTTAATTATCCGTATACATTTCAGATAGTGTTTTTTTTTCACATTGGCGCAGTCCCAGCTTTGTTGATAGAGGCACCATGCACTAAAAATTTGAATACAGCAATTTGTAGTCACTGCTTGTGATATTTGATAGGTGCAAAAAATAATTTTATTATCCGTTATACATTTTAGATAGTGTGTTTTTTCACTTGGCCAGTCCAGCTTTGTTGATAGAGGCACCTTGCACTTAAATTTGAATACAGCAATTATGTTATCACTGCCGGTGATAATTTGATAGGTGCAAAAAATACCTTTTTAATTATCTGTATACAATTCAGATAGGTGTTTTAATTCACTTTGACCAGGTCCAGCTTTAGTAGATAGAGACAACTTTCACTTAAATTTTGAATACATCAATATGAAGCTCACTGCAGGTTTATTTGATTGTACAAAAATCCACTTTTATTATCCGTATACATTTCAAATAGGTGTTTTCACTTTGGCGCCGTCCACTTTGTTTGATATAGGCACCTATGCACTTAAATTTGAATACAGCAATTTTTTGGGGATTTGAGGGATTTGAGAATAGCTTGTGATTTGCCATCTTTTAATAAGAGACTTTCCAAAACTGCTTTCCATACCTTCTCAAATTTTTTATCTTTCTGAACATGGAGCGAAATGCAGGTGGTAAGCGAGCAAAGAGGGGCGTAGGACATGGAGGTAGAGATACGAAGTGAAGGTGCTCCCTTCCAGTTCTGTTGTAACACGCAGCCAGCAGATCGTCGGTTGCAGGACCGTCAGGCCTGTCATCGCTGGGTCAGGGCCCTGTGAATCTCAGTAACAAACAGCGTCGCCAATCTGTTCTTCAGTGTTAATGCAACCTGCCATCCAGCTGTCTTACCTCCTCGACTCCTAGTCCTGGCCACAAATGTCGTCATCAGCATCATCAGCATCCGTCCAACATGAAGCAAAAGGCAGCCCAAATGTAAACTTGTGAAACCCACCACTGTGGAAAATCCATTTTCTGAAGACCTCTTTGATGACAAAATGCTTTGGGTCAGAAGGCATGTTAAAAGATCAAGAGCCAAGAGGATGATTTTTGTCGCTCTGACACCCATTTACTGATGCCATCAGAGGAAGAGAAGGAAGCCGGTCAATCGCAAAAATCCCGGGCGGTTCGCAACGCCTTGCAGTGCCTCTTGCTTGTAGCCCGCAGCTCCTGGATGCAGAAGTCAGGACACAAGTCACCTGTGTTGATGAGATGATGATGACGACGACGACATTGCGGACCCCATCGTGGTCTTTTTCCGCAGAATTTGCTTGCGAGCACTTCATCACGGGAAGAAAGGAAACAAGGGTAGTGTCAATATGGTCCCCCTCAAAAAGGGAGAGGGGGGTCGCAGAAGTCCACTGATATGATTCCGCCAGCCACGGTCAGCGGAAACCCCGCTCCTCGCTTATCGCCGTCAAAAAGGTCCAGGACCTCTCAAGCCGGGGCCTTCTTTGAGCAACCCCTCTAAATTCACCCAGCATGTCATATGCCGCCTTTGGCCGTAAACGCATAATAGAGGCAAGAACTTAGGTGTTTAACCAACCACCAACATGTCTAGTCACATCAGGCGAATGCATGAGTTGAAATGGAGGCAACCCTTGCCAAAAAAGGCCAGACCGACGCCGGGTTTCCCAAACCACTGTTACACCCCTGTCTCCTCCCCCCTCCTCCACCACCACCAAGCGTTCCTCAGATGCCCATGTCTTCTCAGAGTCATGATCAGGGATCAGCCTCCGCTTCGCCCCCAAACCGTCCCCGAGTACCCCACACCCCAAACCCATCCTACCCCTTCTCCTTTCCCCCGCCTTTGACGACCTGCACACCGTACAGTGGCCATCTACACCAGCCTTCTGTCTTCCAGGTTTGGAGCAGAAGAAACACTTTAACCCAAACCATACCAAAGCCAAAAACCCGAATATCACATTGCCAGGCTTTGGGCCCTTGGAAATGTTGCCTTTCCGCTGGGGACAAGATGGGTTCCGCCACATCATGCCCTTGTCTGCCCCCAATACCAGACGCCGAGCAGGCATTTCTATTGCCAGAAAAGCCGTCCTTGCCCTGGCCCGCCACGTTCATCTAAAATTTCAAGCGCGTTGTCTGCATCTGTGGCCGAAAAGTCCATCTGACCACCGACACATGGTCTAGTAAGCACGGCCAAGGCCGCTATATCTCTGTGACAGCTCACTGGGGAGCTGGGGGGATGTCCTGGGGGGACGGTGGCTTCAGGTCGGGCACGCTCTTTAAAACCAGGTGGTGCAGGGTTTTTTCCCCAAGGTCCCTGGTGGCATCACGGGCCCAGGAACAGCTGTTTGAAATTAATCTGTCAGGAAGCCCAAAGGTAGGAGCTATGGACGGGTCTCCACAATAACCAGCGCTGACTCGTACAAAACCTTTCCAGGCAGTGTGTGCGTACGTCGAAATCTGCTGGCCGCCTAAGATCGGTAGGCTGGAGCACATCCCTTACCTGGGACATGTCATGAACCTCGTCTCCAGAAAATTTCTAAAGCTCTACCCGGTCTGGACGCCTGCTGAGGGAAGGGTCGAGGTCTGAGCTCGCACCTCCCCCGTTCGCACCCTGCTTCGTCCCGCCTGGCTGCGGTGCAGCGTCAGCTTGGCCTCCCTGTCAACGTCTCATTGTTGACATGGCAATACACGCTGGATTCCACCCTCAACATGCTCCATCGATTGTGGCAGCAGGCAATGCCATTACGCAGTTACGGAAGTGACACATGGCCTGACACTGACAGCGGTGCAGACCTCGGGGTGTTGAGCCACCGAGAGTGGAGGCAGGTGAAACGAGCTCTCGCTCCATCCCTTGCCAGTTTTGAAGAAGCCACACAAGTGGTCAGTGCGGACGATGTCCCTTGTCGCATGAGCATTGTGGTGATCTTAGTTTGGAAACAGATCGGTTGGACACTCTGAAAACAGGTCCCACCAGCACGACGGAAGGAGGAGACGGAATAGATGAGGACACGGAGATTTCTCTCCGTCGATCCACAAGCCCAACAGTTTCACAATTTTATCGGTCTTCTTTAGGCAGTGGTTCGGGTCCAGGGCTAGTGCAAGGCTGTGCAGCTCAGCTCTCAGGGTGCCATTCATTGGGTTAAGTCTGGACTGTGTTCGAAGCTGTGCGGAGGAAGGGAGGAGGAGGAGGAGGAGAAGAGAAAGAGGAGGAGGAGGAGGAGGTATTCCGTAGACACCGGACGTTACGATCAACCTGCCTTGGAAAGAGGTTTTTTTTTTTTTTTTTTTTTTAACGGCGATTCTGAGGCGGAGGTTGGATGATGAGGGAAAGATCAGTTTGCTAGTGCCCCCTCGACCCAGAGGCTTGGGACAATCTATGGCTCATCTCTCACATGAGGTTGGATGCTCCATTTCCCTCAAAACATGATCCTCGCCAATAAGGCCATAAAGAATCGACACACAGTTACTGGGTGTTTCACACTCCTGGATCCCCGGTAAGAAACAAATTTAGACTTTTCCTTTCCACCCACACAAATAGGGGGGGGGGGGGGGGGGAGTAAAATGCAGAAATGGAGCACCTTGCTGGTTGATCAATGGAGACATCTGTTGCCTTTGCTTTCACGTTCTTCAAAGTCACGGTGGGATCATTGTCAGCCGACATGAGAGCAGTAGAGTGCACCAAGTAGCCGTAGGCGGGCAGCAGCAGCAGGCAATAGTGGGAAGCCTAATGGGTGGGACCTTGGCAAACTGTCTCGCCGCGCTCACACCTACCTTCGCATGCAATGCAGGGCACAGATACACCACACAGAGGCCAGCTTAGATCATGGTACACGACTATCTGCGTCTCCAACACCGATGTTTTTGTATGTGTTCCGGACCAATAGACTTCTGGGTATCAAAAATGGACGAATGGCCCGAGTCGCTTCGCCAAGCCATAGAGGTGTTCTCTTGCCCAGCAGCCTGCGTCATATCTGAGCGGACCTTACAGCACAGCTGGAGGAGTCATTACAGACAAACACATCGGCTTTCCACAGATAATGTGGATCGTTTGACTTTCATCAAGATGAATTAGGCATGGATCTTGATGATGTTGTGTCCCCAATTGCATCGAAGGTCACCGATTTGTTGCCGGTGTAATTAACATTCCTCTTCAATCCGAAATGGTCTCTTGGGAAAAACTTTTTTGTTTTTAAATGGATATATCTTACTGGCAATTTTTTTCTCAGTTCCAAACAGTCCAATTTGACTGGTTTTGCTATTGAGGGACTGTTAAAGACAGCAAGGTTTCTTGACAAAACCGATATCACATTTACTGCATCTTAATCATTAGCAATTTTTGCCCATTCACGACACAATGTTTTGATGTCTCATGGTAATCGTGAGACCCACAGCAATAATCATGGTCTTTGGATACTGGAAATGTGGTTTTAACGTGGACATTTCTCCCTACAATTTTTAACATTGGCTGGGAAGTCATTTTTAATAATTTTTTGGGGTCATGTTGCTTTGTAAATTGCAGCAATACTACAGGTCCTATTATAAAAAAATGTTTCTAACAGACATTTGTCTTCACAATTGTCAAGAGTGGATCAAGGGTGTTGGTGCTGTCAGAACAGGATATATGTAAGGACAATATTTCAATGGTCACATATGCACAAAATGACTTGTTTTTTGCAAGATCTTTAACATAGCTAGCAATCCCTTTAGTGACAAACCCATTAATACAATTAAAAAAATAAGAGAATCAAAGACGTGGTGGGATCCATCCTATTTTTAAAAAGTCGTTTTCTAGGAAATAAACTACTAAAAAACGTGCCTGTATCATAAAAAGCTGGTACAAATTTTCCTTTGATTGTACAAGGGAAGTACAGGAAGACTTGACCAGATGTAGGTTATGCCAGAGGACATGGTGTATGGGCAAGGACCAGAAGAACAAGAACAGAGACCATTTCCTCACAGCACGTTGAGTAACAACGAGAAAAAGAATGCCAAGAAAAAAGGGCTCCTGGGTGGAACAGAACGTCAACCACCAGCATTTCCAAGTGATGCTCAATTTTACCTCCGCACTCATACGGAGGGGCAAGCGCTACCCTGGTCTTGACGTGTTATGCGGAAGGCTGGAGGTCTATACCTCACACTTTTCGCTTCCGCACTCTGCTTCAGCACGACTGTTTTAGTAGCTGCAGTCATAAGGGCATTTTACGTGTTATAAGATGACGGACGCCAGCCTGGGCCTCTCACCACACACTCTGTAAACTCTGGCCCTGCAGCTGGACCTCCGTGTTAATGATGGTGATGGCAGCACTGGCTCTCACCGTTAGGGGCATTAAGGAGGAAGCTTCCAAAATTTCTCTAAATAAATCAGATTTTGAAAAAGGTGATTCTGTGAGGTTAAGTAGTGTCAAAAAGGGGTCCAGGGGCTGGACACAAATTGCACAATTTGAGGCTTAAATTTTCTGGGGCTGGAGTCACTATGGGGTGAATATTTGATCTTCAGGGGAGTCTGTCCCTAATCATGAGGAAGGATTTGGGGGAAAAAATAAAACCCATTAAAATTGAGTCTGAATCGTCTCGGAAGCCAGGGGGACAAATTCTTCTCAAAAAAGGAGGTTTTTGGGGGATGATTGGATTTTTTTTATTTTATGGGGTGTGTGGATGAATTAACACATCAAATTTAAAAAAAAAAATACCTTTAAAAATGCAGGGGGGTTTTGTTTTTTGTTATCAATTTGAAAAAAAGCAAAATGATATAATGAAAAACTTAAATAAAAACTTCCCTAAATAAATTCGAAAAACAAATTATTACCAAAAATATATAAATGACAGTCACGTACAAAATAGCATGTGCCACTTTGTGATCTGGGGGTTTAAACAGGTTTAGGGGGTCATGCTGGGTACAGGGGGGATAGCTGCCCGGAAACAAATTGGGGGTTCAAAGCTCCTTTTCGGCCTTTTTAAATCGGGGGTATGCGGTTGGGGGCTCTGTTATAGTCCCGTTCAACTAAAAATGGTGGTTGAAAGAACTCCTTGTTCTTTGGGACCTTTTTTTAAAACTGGGGTCAATTTCATTTTTTGGGGGTCATGCGCGGGGGCCCGGCAGGGTATTTTTAAAGTCCCTTTTAAAATAAAATGATGGTTAAAATCCCTATGCCTTTTTGGCACTTTTTTAAATTTTTGAGTGAAAAGCAGGTTTTTAAAGGGGCAGGCCGTGTTTCAAGACAGGGATTGTGAAAATTTTTGGTCTGTGGGCTTTTTTTTTGTGGTTTTATAACCCCAATGTGTTGCCCCAAAATGGGAGCATTGGGCCCTTTGGGCTTTTGTGGATGTTTAAAATTTCCCGCTCTCCAGCCCTGTTTTTGGGGGAATAAAAAGGTGTTTTTTTTTCCTCTCCCCTAACTTTTTAAAGGTCACCCGGGGATAATTTTATTATCGACTATTTGGAAATCGTCTTTATAATTGCCGATATGGGCTATCAAACCCCATGAAAGATATTTAAGTAATCGTCATCACTACTTAAATCCTAAGAATATAACAATGTAACATCTGAAAAAAAATATTCAAACATTGCATTATTTTTGCTAAGGTGTAGCAAAGATAAATTGGGCCCAAAAAATGCACAATTTTATATCATGGCACAGAAATTTCCCCCCTTTTTCATGGTTTTTTTAAAGGATTTTTTATAATTTAAGTATAGGGTTTCAAAAAAAATCTGTGTTTTCGGGTGTCAATTTAAAATTTTTTTACCTTTTTGTACCCTTGTCCATATTTCATTGTCACATAGTTATCGTAATGCTAAATATAATTTCAGTCCCTAGGTAGCATACATTCCTCTTTCTTAAAGACTTAAAGGCGACTTGGACGATGCATATCAAAAAAATTTATCTTTAAATAAATTATTTCGGCCCTTTTATTTTAAGGGCCCAGCGAAAATTACAGTTGTCAGTAAACTATCTACCTCCTAATGATATGGGGTTTTTCTTGTCAAGGGTTAAAACAGGAAAAAATTGCAAAGGAACCAGCAAAAACAAAAACTTTTAGCCAGTTTTGTGTGGAGTACTAAAATATTTGTTAAAGATTATTTATATGGACAGTTACGGAAAAAAAAAAAACCCAAAGAAAAAAAATGCTTTGCCCAAAATCTACTACTAAAAATGAAGTTCTTAATAGCAAAGAAACAACACTGATCCCTTAAAAATATTTGTTGAATTTCTCAGTTGTTTCCAAACCTTTATGGTATAAACTGGGAAAATGTCCTCAACAACTAAAGTATACAAACAAAAAAGAAAAATTTTAACAATGTATACCTTATAGGAATAAATGCCTTAGTGTATGTTCACACGGTGTATTGGGGCGTGTAATGTATGCACCGCAATATGCCGGGTGTTTTGGAAGCACCGCAAATAATAGACATGTCACTTCTCTCTCCGGGCGTACAATCCGATCGTATTGTACGCCCGGAGAGATGAGGCTTAAATCATAGTTCTCTATGAAAGCTTTGAATTACCGTAATTGTGGCGCGCATTTTGCTGCGTATAAAGTGCAGATATGCCACCGTGTGAACATACCTTTAGAAACATGAGAATACCAATGTGATTAAATAAAACTGTAAGGGGTGCAATAAATGATAAAAAGAAAGCATAAAAACTATTGAAGCAGGAAGGTCATAATGAGACATTCCAAATTTATGAAGAGAAATATTTATTGTGCAGCAACAATTGGAGAAAAAAGACTGTTACCAGAGAAAGCAAAAATAATCTAAAAATATTTTGTAACTACATAAATAATATGAAATCTGAAACCTATTGTGTTGGCCCTCAGAAATGATCTAGATAGGAAAAATGGATGAGGATGAAGAAAAGAAAAATCTTTTAACCTCTTACTGACATTGGACATAACTGATTATCCTGGCTTGGAGGATCTTCGCACAATTGTATGTGCAGGAACATCCTTGACATTATGTTGGATTCCAAGTGGGGTCCACACGATGGCAGCATGGAACTAACAAAGGCTTCCAGGCTGCCTGTGATGTCACTAGGCCCGGCTGTGCTCCAAAGGCAAGGCCGGGCATAGTGATTAACAGTTACAATGAATAGCAGTATTGCTATGCATTGCAACACTGATACACATCCCCTATGGGGAAAAGTAAAAAAAAATGTGAAAAAGTAAAAAAAGTAAAATGAAAAACACATACACAACTCTTTTCCCCTTTCACCCTTTAACAAACACCAATCATTAGCAAAAAGATAAAAATAAGTCAAAACTGGAAAAAAAATGGTTTAAGTTATACTTGCAACTGTTCCAACATAAAAATTAAGTTCAAGAACAAACATACAGAAACTAATTATTTTTTTTTTAACCTGGTGACTACTAGTATGTTTGTGTCATGTAGATGTAATGACATAAAATTTGAAGATTCATGTCTGAAATCCAATTCCGTTATTCATATATGGCTAGATTAATACAACACTAAAAATGCAATACATATGAAATTAATGAGAAAAAATAAAATAAAAAAGTAAACACTTATCTTTTTTCAAGTTAACATTACAGGGATTATTTCATGAATCATATTAGACCAAAAGTCCTGAAAGTGTTACATAGTTATATAGTACGATATAACATCCAACTGAGTAAAAGATTATTCAGCTCACCTTTCTGGCAGGGAAGCTCAGACGGTAGCACGGTAAGGGATAAACCACATCCCTTGAATCAATCTGTAGGAAAACCAACACTTGCATGCAGGTGTGTACCAGTTTCCAATCCGAGCAAAGGGTCCAGCCAGGTTAAATGTAGTAAAACGAGATTTTTTATTTCAATTCATTAAAAGTCCAAAAACATCACCTTTTTTTCAGATATGAGGGGGCAGACATTAAGACAAACATTAGCTTAAAGATATTCTTGCCGTTTAGGGACAAAGTCCCTTCCTCATGGCTGAGTGTGGAGTATGTTCTGTGCAGGTAAGTGCTTACTTTTAAATCTAAAGGGGAAGATACATCATAGAAAAAAGCTTAACCCATAACTCTCCAAGCTAATGATATACATGCAAATACACAAAACGTACACACAGGTAACTTATTAAAAAACACAACAACAAATTGTTGTAACATTTACAAACTAAATTAGCTGCTGTTTGTACATAAATATAGAGCATTACGTTTAATATTACATTTATTATGACGTTTAATATGATGTTTAGTGTGGAAAAATTTGTGAGAAAACTCCTAACTGCAACACAGCACGGTAATAAACCTGATATTGGTAGGATATATCTTGTTTTGTATTTAAACTGAGCGGACTACATTGGCTGATATTTGTACATTAATATGGAACACTACGTTTAATATTACGTTTAATATGACGTATAATATGACATTTAATGTGGATAAATTTGTGAGAAAACTCCTAACCGCAACACAGCAAGGTAATAAACCTAATTTTGGTAAGATATATCTTGATTTGTATTTAAACCGAGTGGACTACGGGTTGACAGGTGGAAAATCCACCAGGCCTCCCTAGAAAAAAGCCTTTTCTGGTGGTCACCTCCCCTGATGGGACGCATGACTCTTTCTATACCCATAACAGAAAAACCTGCTGTATTATCTTGATGCATCTCCGAAAAATGATGAGATACCGCAGAATATTTAAAATTACACAGTCTGATCGCGTCCGATAGATGCCTGTGCAACCTGATTTTAAGGGGGCCTGTGGTACAGCCCATATATTGAACATTGCAGATTTTGCAACTGACTAAATATACCATGAACCTCGTGTTACAATTAATATATGTTTGAACTGGAAACGTTTTACCATTACTGAAAGAAGTAAAATGATCCGATTTTTCAACGTTATTACAGGCGGTACAAACAGTGGGGCAGATTTATCAAAAGTGTCTTACTTTTAGACAGTGTAAACTTAGACTAGACAGTCTTAAAATGTGCCAAATTTATCATAGTGTTGATAAATCTGATGCAGGTTAGAACTGTTTAGTCTCAGTTTGCACCATCTTGCACCAAAAGTTGGCTTACTTTTACGCCAGAATTTGGTCACACATCCTGGCGTATTTCTTGTCGCATCTAAGCCACGGCCACTTCCCATGAAACCATGCCCACTTTTACGAAGCTACACCCACTTTGTCGGACGAGCCGCAGAAGCGTCTGAAACTGTCTAAAACTGATAGTATTTGTGGCGAAAAGCTTGTTTTTGGCGGCAATTGAGCCAGAATTCTGGCACAACTGCCTTAATAAATCTGCCCCAGTGTGTCCACATTTAAAAAATCCTTTGGTTATAAGCCAAGGTACAGTTCCAGTTTTTTTAGGTGTCAACAAGCTCGGGGAAAGCATAGATGCTAGATTAGGGGCTCTACGAGAAACAAATTTGTTGCAAAATTTGTTTGATGTGTGAATTGATATAGAGTAATGGAAGGTGATTTTTTTACTATCCTAACCACATCAGAAAATTGTCTACTGTATCTAGTACTGAAAATGAGAGTCCCCTGTGTGGAGTCAGTTCTCCTCCTTCCTTTAACCTGCAAGAGTTGCTTCCTATTAATTTCTTCATGTTTTTTAACCGCTGAGCATAGAGTATTAGACGTATACCCTCGTTGGTTAAAACGGACGCAAATATCTTTTTGATGGACCTGAAAATGTGACGGGTTTGTACAGTTCCTCTTGAGGCGACACAGTTCACCCACCAGTATATTATGAAGAACATGCTTAGGATGGCATGAAGATGCTACTAAGATTAAATTTTTTGCAGTAGGTTTACTGTATGGACTGACTTGTATGTTCTGACCCCTTCCTACCATTGTCAAAGTGACATCCAGATAATCAATCTTCTCAAGATGACTATGATGTGTAAAGCGAAGGTTCATAGAATTGCTATTAAGATATTGGATGAAGTGTTCAATAGAATCTACCAAACCGGTCCAAATAAATAACAAGTCGTCTATGTAATGACAGTACCAATGTATGTTGTCTGAAAACATGTTATCGTCATTGAAAAGAAGAATGTCCTTGAACATGGCCAAGTACATGCCTGCCAGCGATGGGGAGAACCTTGCCCCCATCGAAGCTCCACATTTTTGTAAAAAATACTTGCCATTAAACATAAAACTATTGTGGCATGAACCACGGGCCCCCTTAAAATCAGGTTGCACAGGCATCTATCAGATGCGATCAGACCGTGTAAATGTAAATCTTCTGCGGTATCTCGTAATTTTTCGGAGACGCATCAAGGTAACACAGCAGGTTTTTCTGCTATGGGCATAGAAAGAGTCATGCGCACCATCAGGGGAGGTGACCACCAGAAAAAAGCTTTTTTCTAGGGAGGCCTAGTGGATTTTCCACCTGTCAACCTGTAGTCTGCTCAGTTTAAATACAAAACAAGATGTATCCTACCAATATCAGGTTTATTACCGTGCTGTGTTGCAGTTAGGAGTTTTCTCACAAATTTATTCACATTAAACATCATATTAAACGTAATATTCAATGTAATGTTCTATATTTATGTACAAACGTCAGCCAATTTAGTTTGTCAATGTTATAACAATTTGTTGTTGTGTTTTTTAATAAGTTACCTGTGTGTACATTTTGTGTGTTTGCATGTTTATCATTAGCTTGGAGGGTTATTGGTTAAGCTTTTCTCTATGACGTAACTTCCCCTTTAGATTTAAAAGTAAGCACTTACCTGCACAGAACATACTCCACATTCAGCCATGAGGAAAGGACTCTGTCCCGAAACGCGTTGGCTGTGGCAAGAGCACCATTGAGCTAATGTTTGTCTTAATATCTGCCCCCCAATATCTGCAAAAAGGTGATATTTTTGGACTTTTAATGAATTGAAATAAAAGAATGCTGTTTTACTACATTTAACCTGGCTGGACCTTTTGCTTGGATTGGTAGCTGGTAAACATCTGCATGCAAGTGTTGGTTTTCCTACAGATAGTTATATAGTACTTTCAAAAAAGACATCCATCAAGTTCAACCAAGAGATGGGAAAAATGTGGATGAAGGAAAGGGAATAGGTAATCTTTAAACTTTGCTTTCCCTACTGATGCAGACTTTGGAACCCATAAAGCATAAACCAATCTGTTTTTAGAGAAATATTTCATTTCTGATCCCAAAATTGCCATAAGACTAGATCTTCCTTCTAATAAATATTTTATACTACTACATAAGAATTAATACTATTTAGTAGTAAGTAGTTAACTTCTTTAAGCCCCCCAACTCTTTTCGCTGTGGCTAGCTCATAGAGTGGCTATATGAAAAAATAATGTCTTCCTGTAGCCATTTATCTTAAGACTAAGAAAGTAAAAAAATGTTAACCTCTCCTCATAACTAAGATACTCCATTCACTGTATTACTTTGGTTACTCATCTTTCTCTCATTCCAGTACATCCTTTCTTAAAACTGGAACCCAGAACTGAACAGCATATTTCAGATGAGACCGCACAAATGCTTTATATAGTGGCAATATTAAATCCCTGTCTATCGAGTCCATGCCTCTTTTAATACATGCCAATATGCTGCTGTCCTTAGAGTCAGCTGATTGACTCTGAGTTCTGTTATGTAATCCATAATCTTCAACTACATCCAGATTTTTTTCAATAGGAGGTTCTCCCAGTTTTCTCTCCCCTGGGATATAGGATTCCTTTAGATTATTCATAAGCAGAACTTTACATTTATCCACATTGAACCTAATTTGCCAAGTGGATGCCCAAACACTCAGTGTGTCCAGGTCTGCTTGTAATTTATGAACATTGCTTATATGTTGCACTATACTACCTAGCTTAGTAAAATCTGCCAAAATAGAAACAGTGCTATTAATCCCCTTCCCTATATCATTAATAAATAAATTGAATAAAAACAGACCAAGTATTGAGCCTTGGGGTCACCAGCGATCAATCAGAGTAGGAATCATTTGCTACCATTCTTTGAGTATGATCTGACAGCCAGTTTTCAATCCAGTTACACACTATTATTTTTAATGCTATAGACTTTACTTTACCCAATAGATGTTTATGAGTGACAGTGTCAAAAGCCTTTGCAAAGTCCATAAACTTTGTGGGCGACATGTCAGAAAATAGGCACCTCCATGCCATTTTTAGTGTATAGTACGCCTGAATGAAGAACCTGTCAAAAATCTAGAGTGTGGTATACCTTACATAGTGTAATTGATGCGTTAAATCTAGGCGTGTAGTATAACTTAGGCGCATAGCATATCATTGCCAGCATATTAAATGCGTCTACTTTAGGCGCATTCAAATGTGTTATCCCTGTCATATAATGAGCCTAGTTTTGGTGTCCTATAGTTCATTCGTATAGAGAATACGGCGTCAACAGTTTTTGGCACAAAATACACCCAAAAAATGTTGCAGCCCTAATGGGACATTTAATCCTATATCCGTAGCTGCCACTCTATCCATGCTATAGACTTTACTTTACCCAATAGATGTTTATGAGTGACAGTGTCAAAAGCCTTTGCAAAGTCCATAAACTTTGTGGGCGACATGTCAGAAAATAGGCGCCTCCATGCCAGTTTTAAGGTGTATTAAATTAGTGTATAGTACGCCTGAATGAAGAACCTGTCAAAAATCTAGAGTGTGGTATAGCTTACATAGTGTAATTGATGCGTTAAATCTAGGCGTGTAGTATAACTTAGGCGCATAGCATATCATTGCCAGCATATTAGATGCGTCTACTTTAGGCGCATTCAAATGTGTCATCCCTGTCATATATTGAGCCTAGTTTTGGTGTCCTATAGTTCATTCGTATAGAGAATACGGCGTCAACAGTTTTTGGCACAAAATACACCCAAAAAATGTTGCAGCCCTAATGGTACATTTAACCCTATATCCGTAGCTGCCACTCTATCCAGGCTTCTACTTACCTCTTCATAAAAACAGATCAGGTTGGTCTGGCAGCTTCTGTCCTTAGTAAAACCATGCTGACAATCACTCATAATATTATATTCAGCCACATATTTCTGTATATAGTCCCTTAAAAGTCCCTGAAATAGTTTTCCCACAAGAGATGTTAGCTTATTGATCTATAATTACCCGGGCAAGACCAGGAGCTCTTTTTTAATATCAGAACCACACGTGTCTTGTGCCAGTTTCCTGACACTATACCAATTACAAAATTTGCCAAGGGGCAACTAAAAGCCCAATTTTTCCACCATTTAGGAAAATATTTCAATATTTAAATTTTATTCACATTGGTTTAAAAATATCTAGTAATGATCCTTAATGTTTAATTGTTAAAGTGCATCAGAATTAAATAAAATGTAGCAATATATATCAAGTTGTAACAATGTAGCAGTACTGCCAACACTAGTAATGAAACTAGTTCATGTACGTTGTAGATGCAGACTATACACACTAGAGAAAACACATAAGAGGATCGGCATTAAAACAAACAGCAATGTTGTCCCCTCCCCCATTTTACATTCCGTTATATTGGGGGCAACATTGGAATATAACATGGGAATATAGCAGCATTATATAAATGAATAAATTATGTCCATATATCCTGCAAGTGCCGTTTCATTTAAAGACTACTATCAATTTTGCAATTTTCTGAAATTAGTCTTATTATCCTACTTTTTCTATATCCAACTTGTCTTCAAGATGTCATAACATTTCAATGTTATTAAGTAAACAATGTTTCAAATGTGCTTGACTATTATGTCTGCAAAAAAAAGACAAAGTGTCATGTTCATTACCTTATGCTAGCTTTTTCTCTGTATACATGTTTACTGCTTTTTTATCATTAAATAGAAAATTGTTTCTCTGTGTCATGTTTACACCCTGTGCTATTCATATTTGAAAAATGATAAGAAATTAATATATAATTATTGCATTACATTAGCTCATTAGTCAGTGTAAAAATGCATCCTAATTTGCCAGCAACTAAAAAATTATGCATACAATTCTAGCAATTTAGATATTTTTACTGTATTTTCTTTTGTTAGTGCAAAGTTAGGGCACCATCTCTTCTTGAACTCTCAAGTCATCTTTTTTCATTCACATTGCAAATCAGGCATGAATGAGAATGCACCCAGTTTATACATAAAAGATTATACAACTAGGTGACATCTTCATAGCAAATTTACATTTTAAAAACAACATACTGTGCTCCAAACTTTACAAATTCATTAAAAGACAACTCGTCAGCCAATGGTTCATTTTGTCTACCACACACAGTGATTTTTGACAGGATCGAAATGGGTCATATTTTTTTTTTTTATTTAGAAAAAAAAATGCTGCTGAACACCTAAATCCAGTCTCTGAAAACAGATGGATTACGATATGAAGTGCTGATTATTACATAATGCATTTTCCAGACATTTTATATCTATAGGGATTCAACTTACACAATAATAGCCCATTCTACATGTGATTATGTAAATTTGAAAACCTTGTGAAAATTGTCTTTTGTATTTTATTGGCTGGATCACTTTCTTGCAGGTGAAAAGATATACAGTTTCTTTGCTATCTGTCTAAGCAAGCTGATATTTTTACTTATTTATAGTTGACTATTCTCAAGGAATGGTATGATAATCCACGATAAATTATTAAATGTATTCTGAATATTATTATATTCATTATCCAGCATTTATATTATTTTAATGAAGACATAAAGTGATTCACAAGAGCGGATGGTAAAATAAAATAGCAAAGCAGTATGAAATACAAATGTAAGTGTGGATACCCTTCTATTTCTATTTTCAACTGTTACACTTAAAGAGAACATGTGGTTGCCTTTAAAAGTCTGTTTTAAAAAACTACTTGTGTTTCCTGTAAAATAACAATTCAGAAGCATCTATTTTATATGTTGTTATTCTCCTCGCTTATTCCTTCTAGAAATGTATTATTGAAGCAGCAAGCTTTGTGTTATCATTTCAGTTTTAAGAGTGGTGTGTCCCTGCACAAAATGACTCTGCTAGCACTGATTAGACGGCGTCAGACTGTGCAGGGACACACCTCTAAGGCTATGTTCACACGGCTTAAAATGGGCCGTATTTCGGTCCGTAATTACGCGCCGAAGTGCGCCAATTACGGGCCAAAAACGGCCCATTCATTACGGTAATTCACAGTTCTCATAGAGAAACTATGGTTTAACGACTCCTCTCCCCGCCGGCCGAATCCGCCGGGCGGGGAGATAATTCACCTGTCACTTTCTAGCGGCGTAAAACGCGCCGCTAGCATTTGATAGTCAATGGGCCGGCGAAGTGCCGCCCCTACATTACCTCCCCCGCTCCCCACCCCCCCCCGTCCACACGGCGTAATTTGGCGGGGCGTAATTACGTCCCGCAATTAAGCCGTGTGAACATGGGCCTAACTGGTAAAACCCATCTGCCAGATTCAGTAATGCATTTCTACAAGGAACAACAGAGAAACAGCAGAACCCATAGTTATAAGAGAAGACGCCCCAGGATTGTTATTTCATTGAAAATACTGATATTTACTAAAACAGATATGCTAGGAGATGTGATTTGTTCCTGATTGTTGATCCATATAAAATCCATATAAAATAACAGATGAATGAAATTGTAGTAGACAATTATCTGCCCATGCAAAAGGGCCCTTAGACATTGATTCACAGGAAACCCCTTCTCATTTCAATACTTTATAGAAACTGTATGTAAAGGATGGCAAAAAATTCTGTAAATCTAGATTTTGTCTCAGATTTGGTGACTGTTTTGCCTTCTCCCATGCTAAGTATCTACAAGGTTGAAATTAGTTTACCATCTTTGAAGTAAAATTGACTAGTTTCGCTAATGCTGACCAGGTTCCAAGGAACTCCAGATGGAAAAAAACTGTAGTATGATATTAAAGTACACATCAGGCACACATACAATTTTTGTTCATTTTGGTTGAAGCTTTAAATTATGTTACTGGGTAAACACAATGCAATGTTTAGGACAAGTTATTACCAAGGAAGCTTTACATTCAGTTTTCTCAGTGGAGATAGGGACTGATATTCTTAAAAAAGTAGAATGTAGGCCCACAAGAAGAAAACTTTTTATCTTCATCTCATCTGGCTAAGACCTCAGACAAATGATTCCTTTTGAATATAATATTTACTTTTGCTCATTTATTTACCTTTTATTACATTTAGTGAGTACATACAGGAGTGCAAAGAAGCATGTATTTTTAGATACATAATTATTTCCACCAGATTTATACTGTTTTTCTGAAATTAGTTTGTTTGATGTTATTTATTTTTTTTTCATGTGGGTAGCTGTCTTATTATTTTCAAAAAACAAAATAGACTTCTTCCATCAGCCTAACCACTAAGCTAAATAACTAAGTTTAAAGCCACTGTCCTTTTTAGTTAACATATATGAATCAATAGTTGAAATCAGAAGTTTACATACGCTATATAAAAAGACACATATGCATGTTTTTCTCTCTATCTGACATGAAATCAGAATAAACTTAACCTGTTTCAGGTCAATTAGGATTATCAAAATTACTTCTATTTGCCAAATGCCTTAAGAATGAGACAGAGAGAATTTTAAGGCATTTTTATTACCTTCTGCAAAGTCAAAAGCTTACACATTTCATTAGAATTTGGTAGAACTGCCCTTAAATTGAATGACTTGGGTCAAACATTTTGGATATTCTTCCACAAGCTTCTCACAATAGTTGGGATGAATTTTGACCCATTCCTCCTGACAAAACTGGTGTAACCGAGCTATGTTTGTAGGTTGCTTTGCTCACACCTGCCTTTTCAGCTTTGCCCATAAATTTTCAATAGGATTGAGATGTAACGGTCTGGTAGTGGATCCGCTGGACCACCGCAAGCGATGGTGGAAGCCCACGCCAGGGAGCGGAATCTAAGTAAGTCCCGGTATTCACCAGAGCCCGCCGCAAAGCGGGATGGACTTGCTGCGGCGGGAGTCTACCAGGTCGCTTCCACTGGCGGGACTTGCTTGCGGTGGCGGCCAAAGGTAGGCGAGGTACAGATTCGTGAGGCAGGCTCGTAGTCGGGGACAGGCAGGAGGTCAGGACAGGTGGCAGAGGTTCTTGAACGTGGACAGGCAGAAGGTCGGGGCAGGCGGCAAGGTTCGTGGTCGGTAAACATAGGCAGATAGTTCGGTACATGGTAGACTAGACAGACAAGACTTAGGAATGGCTTTCTCCAGAGGTATACACACTAAGGATCCGGCAAGGCTGCCAGGAAGAGGCCGGACTTAAATAGGAACAGTGCCCGGCAATGACCAATTACCGGCGCACTGTCCCTTTAAATTTCACACTGCCGGCGCGCGCGTGCCCTAGGGGGCGGGGCCGCGCACGCCGCAGGACAGAGACAGGCTGAGCAGGAGCTCAGTGAACGCCGGCAGAGACAGGGGGTTGAGCGGACCCCGGACCCGACGTGCGGGACGGGGCGCCGCTAGGTGTCGGGGCACGGATGCGCCTGCGACCCGGGACGAGGGTCGCAGGGGCATCCGTGACATGAGATCATCCTTAAGCCACTTTGTAACCAGTTTGGCAGTATGTCTTGGGGTATTGTCCATTTGGAAGACCCACTTCCCTATAAGCTTTAACTTCCTGACTGATGTATTGAGATTTTTCTTCAGTATTGCCACATAATCTTCTTTCCTCATGATGCTGTCTTTTTTTTGTGAAGTGCACCAGACCCTCCTGCAGCAAAACAACCCCACAACATGATGCTGCTACCCCCATGTTTCACAGTTGGGATGGTGTTCTTAGGTTTCTAAGCTTCTCCCTTTTTCCTCCAAACATAACGATGGTCATTATGGCCAAACAGTCCAATATTAGTTTTGTCAGACCACAGGACATGTCTCTAAAAATGTAGGTCTTTGTTCCTGTGTGCAGGACAGAGTGGCTTTTCAGTCCATATTGATACAATATTCGTTTCACTGTGAATAGTGACACAATCTTACCAGCTTCACTCAGCATCTTCACAAGGTCTTTTGATTTTGTTCTGGGTTGATATGCATATGTCAGACAACAGCACATTCATCTTTGAAACACATAACCCATTTCCTTCCTGAGTGGTATGATGGCTGGACATTCCCATCTTGTTTTACTTCG
>JAODAL010052415.1:0-25993 GCA_025379985.1 Phyllomedusa bahiana
TACAGGAGCTACTGCCCCGTTGTTAATGGCAAATTCAACCAAAGGTAAGTATTTTGTCCAATCTACCTGCTGATCAGATACAACAAGTTTGGTGCCATGTATGAAAAGGAGATCTATTAAAGGTTCTCTTATTTCTCCTAGTTTCGCCCTCCGAGGTCTCGGTATCGGAGGATGAAGGCTCTGTATCAATTGCTCTAGGAGTCCTAAAATAAGTTGTCGTACGCTCGATTTTCATGAAATTCTGCAAGATCTTTAACAAATTGCTTATGTTTACGTTCCTTCAGTTGAAGTGCAAATCTATCTATGTTTGACGCAAATAAAGCCTTCCTTTTTGAGAACTCAGTCTCCCCTTTTTAGTTTCAAAGTGGTTTCTATTGTGTTTTTTAGACTCACTAATGATTTTGACAAAATATTCTGCTCTTCCTCAATTAGAAGATTAATAAATCTTAGGAATAATGTCATTGCCTCAGCTTCCCATTTTCTCATTAACTCTGGATTTCTAGATCTTAAAGCTGGCATCAATGAGATCCGGAGTCCCCTTGAAACGATATTGTTTTTATGATAATTCTCCAAGGACCTAAGTTCCCACCATGACTTGATATAGGTTTTATATTTAGTGGTCAATTCACGAAAAAGGTTTTGTAATGATGGCACTCCCTGAGTGGCACCAACGAACTCTCTATCCAAAAACCCCTCATCAGCATCAGATAACCATTTTTCACAGTTTGCTAAACCTGATGGCAGATTTGCCATACCAGAACAAAGACAATTCAAAAAGATACACCTCTGCCTCAGCTAGTAATAAATTCAAAAAATCTTGAATCAACAAAAAACTACAACCTCTCAGAGATAAAGGGTGGAGTAGAGCACCCAATATATTATTACCCGCATAAGAAACCAAGAAATTATTGAAGAAAACTACCTGAACCTAAGTAATGCCTAAGGGTATAATAAAACGTAACTTTTAATATCTCAATTTAAAAATATACAAAACCATAAACATAATATACAAAGAAAGATGAACACACAGAGGAGCACCCGCCCCTACAAGGGCGACCCCGTGCCGGAACACTACAAAAACACTAGGACAATACCACAAAAATTAATTCACAGTACCACAAAAAGATACTAACACTAATGACATCACAGAGACAAACACAGGTACAGCATCCACTCTTAGTGCCAAAAGACCAAAAAAAACAC
The DNA here is from genome assembly GCA_025379985.1 of Phyllomedusa bahiana. Taxonomy (NCBI): domain Eukaryota; kingdom Metazoa; phylum Chordata; class Amphibia; order Anura; family Hylidae; genus Phyllomedusa; species Phyllomedusa bahiana. The sequence goes on from JAODAL010052415.1 coordinate 1,204, forward strand.
AGACTTAGGATGTGTCACATTAAACACATGTAACCATTCCAACGCGTGTCCCCACAAAAAGATACTGTGGGTTCATCAGGGAACAAAAGACCATATATACGTCTGTCTAATATACAAATAGAATATCATGCTTACTTCCCTTTAATGATAGGTATATAGAACCAGGTCCCAGGATCCTGTGATAAAGCGTTCCATCAAAGATACTGCTAAACAAGATAATGTCCGGCCAGATAAATAAATAGAGCAGCAACATCCAAACATTTACAGAGCTATTTATATACACAAATGTGTAGAGCCAGGGACTTACCAATCAGTCCCGGAAGCCGCGGTCCCGTCTGTAAACTGCGCATGCGTGAAAAAGTGCCGCGAAACAGGCTGACCGCCGGCATCTCGAGAGAGCGCCGCGCAGGCTCGCCTGCGCCCATGACACCCTAGCACAGTGAGGGCAAATGCCAATACCACACATAGTGCGATATGCAAGCGCACCTGCGCAAACAGCCACATAGGGTTATTAATGCTGAACAAGAGATAGAAGCGATCAGCACCACGTAATGGAATAGAGGGATAACCATAAAAGTGCCATTATTTAAGAACTTCCATAGCAAGGGGTATAAATTGTGTGTAGCAAACAATGAGCATCCCACACAAAAAAAAAAAGCATTTTTAAAAGATAAACCACCCACAAGCCCTAAGCGAATGATGCAAAATTACATATTAGATCTATTAACAAAGAGGAGAAGGATGTTGCATGCAAATATTTATATGATGAACTAACTAAAATATATATATATATATATATATATATATATATATATATATATATTTTAATACCGTAACAAAAATACCCATAATATACAGATACTATTGATAGTGACAAACAGATAATCGACAGGGTGTATCAAATAAAGGATGTAAAAAGAAACGAATCATTTAATCCATGTGGATGAAATGTCTTCAAATAAAAAATCCAATGAGCCTCCCTTTGTAGTATCTTCCTATCAAAGTCCCCTTTTCGTGGGGGAGGGGTGACAACCTCAATTACTGAAAACGTTATTGACAATGCATGGTTGGGATGTATGGTGTTCATATGGCGCGCCAGGGGTGTATCGCGATGGTGCTTGATATCCCCCAAGTGTTCCAGTACTCTGCGTCGAAACTCCCTAATCGTCTTGCCAATATACATGCATGGGCAACCACATGAGGCCTGATATATAACGCCCCTCGTTTTGCAATTGCAGTAGTTTCTCATGTGGAATACTCTGCCTGTAGATAGATTGGTCACGGTTTTAGACACATTCACATACTTACACGCCTTACAAGCACCACATTTATATGTACCAAGAAACCTATTGTTCAACCATGTACCCGAAACTGATGGGGGGTGTAATGGCTACGAACTACAGTGTCCCCGATGTTCTTTCCTCGTCGCAATGTGATACGAGGGGAGGGGTCAATAAACTCGGATATATCAGGATCTTGTTGTAATAGCGGTCAAAATTGGCAATAATCCCCTTAACTTGCTGGAAGGCGTTGTCGTATGTGCCAATCACCCTCACCTTACCATTGGGTTTATCCTCCTTGGATTCATGTGAATACAGTAAAGGAGTACGATCCGCTTTACGGGCCCATTGGTACGCTGATGACAATGTCTCCCTAGGGTACTCACGCTCAAGAAAGCGTTGTTGTAAAATACCCGCTTCTTCCTTAAATGATTCAATAGTGGAACAGTTTCTTCGAGTGCGTATGTACTGACCCTTCGGAATACCTCGGCGTAGTGGGAATGGGTGGAAACTATCCCATCTTAGTAGACTGTTGCCAGCCGTAGGTTTCCTAAAGAGAGATGTTTCAAGGCCCCCAGTAGAGTTCTTTCTTATTATGACATCCAAGCATATCAATTCGGTCTGGTGTATGACCGAGGTGAATCTCAAACCGATTTCATTGGTGTTAAGATTCTCCACAAATTGATGGAATTGCATTAACGATCCTGACCAGAAGATAATAATATCGTCAATATAACGACCCCAGAATAATATGTTTTTCTGGGCTTGCTGGTACTGGTCAGAGAACATGATAGTGCTTTCCCACCAGCCCAGGAGGAGGTTTGCATATGAGGGAGCACAAGGGCTCCCCATAGCCGTCCCCCTGAGTTGGTGGTAATAGCGTCCACTAAAAAGGAAGAAATTTCTAGTGAGTACAAAACACAGTAGGTCAAGCACAAATACATTATGTTCTTTAAGGAAACTGGCCCGGGTGTCCAAAAAGGTCCGTACAGCCCTCAGTCCCGCCTCATGCGGGATGGAGCTGTACAGTGCCTCCACATCGATACAACAAAGAAAAGTATCAGAATCAATGGTAAGGCCCTCAAGTTTAAGGAGGAGGTCGGTAGTATCCCTAATAAAGGAGGGCAAGGAGATAACGAATGGTTGTAGAATGGAGTCGATATAGATACTCACATTCTGCGTTAAATTATTTATCCCTGATACAATGGGTCTACACCTAAGGGGACTCAGGCCCTTGTGGACCTTAAGGAGGCCGTAAAACGTAGCTATTTGTGGTGCTTTAGGTAGCAAGAACAATAATTCGTTATTATCAATCAATTCTCGAGAAAGAGTGTCGCTTAAGATCCCCTCCAGTTCTTTTCTAAAGGCATCAGAGGGATCGTTTTTCAAGATCCCATACCCTGAGGTATAATTAAGTATCTCCAGACACATATTTCTATAATCAATATGATTTTGTAACACTATATTCCCTCCTTTGTCCGAAGGTTTAATAACCAATGAATGATCTTTAGCCAGATTTCGAAGTACAGCATATTCCTCCCTAGAGAGGTTATAATGTGAAGGTTTAACCTCAGGTGTGCCTTGAAGTTTTTCTATGGCATCACACACTACTTTGATAAAAGTATCAATATTTTGGTCTATTATGGGGGCATTTTTGTGCTTTTGAGTCTCAATTTCGTGAATGGGCCTTTTGAACGGTCCCTCTCTCCTTCCTCAAGTAGCTCAGTTAAAGCCCGTACATCTTGGAACTCCTCTGGATTGATGCCCAATTCGAGACACTGTTTCTTCTCGTTGAGCTTAAAGAACTTTTTCCATTTTAGAGTTCTCCCAAATAAATGGATATCTTTTACCCAGTTAAAGGCATTAAATGGGGTGTTGGGTACAAACGACAACCCTTTTTCCAGAACCTGTATCTCAAAACGTGTTAAAACGCGGTCTAAGAGATTAATAATCTGAAAGGTATCATTCCCCTTTTTACCCTGTTTCTCAAAAGACGCTATTTGGTCAACAACATTCTCTCTAAAAAAGAGGAAGAGGAGGGTGGTACACTCTCTCGGATTTGTGTTGCCTCTCTCCCTTCGTTCTGCATTGGGCTTTGAGCAGGGATAGAGGCAGTAGAAGTAGATGGCATGGAAGAGGAGGTTGGCACAGAGGAAAAGGTTTGTGTAGCAGGTCCCGGGACATATCCGCTTTGTTTGTTGTTTGCCTTTTTTGAATTCCTTTTTCTGGGTACCCATTCCGTATAGTTATAAGTTTGATGTCGTGTGTGAAAAGGAGATCTATTGAAGGTTCTCTTATTTCTCCTAGTTTCACCCTCTGAGGTCTCGGTATCGGAGGATGAAGGCTCTGTATCTATTGCTCTAGGGGTCCTATGTAGGTTGTCGTATGCTCTACTTTCACGAAATTCAGCAAGATCTTTAATGAATTGCTTATGTTTACGCTCCTTCAATTGAGATGGAAATCTATCAATGTTTGACTGCAAATCAGCCTCCCTTTTTGAGAACTCAGTCTCTCCTTTTAGTTTCAAAGTGGTTTCTATTGTGTTTTTTAGACTCACTAATGATTTTGACAAAATATTCTGCTCTTCCTCAATTAGAAGATTAATAAATCTTAGGGATGATGCCTTTGCCTCAGCTTCCCATTTTCTCATTAACTCTGGATTTCTAGATCTTAATGCTGGCATCAATGAGATCCGGAGTCCCCTTGGAACGATATTGTTTTTATGATAATTCTCCAAGGACCTAAGTTCCCACCATGACTTGATATAGGTTTTATATTTAATAGTCAATTCACGAAAAAGATTTTGTAGTGATGGCACTCCCTGAGTGGCACCAACAAACTCTCTATCCGAAAACACCTCATCAGCATCAGATAACCATTTTTCACAGTTTGCTAAACCCGATGGCAGATTCTCCATACCAAAAGAAAGACGATTCAAAAAGATACACCACTGCCTCAGCTAGTAATAAATTCAAAAAATCTTGAATCAACAAAAAACTACAACCTCTCAGAGATAAAAGGAATTCGAAAAAGGTAAACAACAAACAAAGCGGATATGGCCCTGGACCCGCTACACAAAACTTTTCCTCTGTGCCAACCTCCTCTTCCATGCCATCTACTTTTACTGCCTCTATCCCTGCTCAAAGCCCAATGCAGAACAAAGGGAGAGAGACAACACAAATCCGAGAGAGTGTACCACCCTCCTCTTCCTCTATTTTAGAGAGAATGCTGTTGACCAAATAACGTCTTTTGAGAAACAGGGTAAAAAGGGGAATGATACCTTTCAGATTATTAATCTCTCAGACCGCGTTTTAACATGTTTTGAGATACAGGTTCTGGAAAAATTGTTGTCGTTTGTGCCCAATACCCCATTTAATGCCTTTAACTGGGTAAAAGATATCCATTTATTTGGGAGAACTCTAAAATGGAAAAAGTTCTTTAAGCTCAACGAGAAGAGACAATGTCTCGAATTGGGCATCAATCCAGAGGACTTCCAAGATGTACGGTCTTTAACTGAGCTACTTGAGGAAAGGGAGAGGGACCGTTCAAAAGGCCCATTCACGAAATTGAGACTCAAAAGCACAAAAATGCTCCCCATAATAAACCAAAATATTGATACTTTTATCAAAGTGGTGTGTGATGCCATAGAAAAACTTCAATGCACACCTGAGGTTAAACCCTTACATTATAACCTCTCTAGGGAGGAATATGCTGCACTTCAAAATCTGGCTAAAGATCATTCGTTGGTTATTAAACCTTTGGATAAAGGAGGGAATAAAGTGTTATAAAATCATTTCATTTATAGAAATATGTGTCTGGAGATACTTAATGACACCTCAGGGTATGGGATCTTGAAAAACGATCCCTCTGATGCCTTTCAGAAAAGAACTGGAGGGGATCTTAAATGACGCTCTTTCTCGAGAATTGATTGATAATAACGAATTATTGTTCTTGCTACCTAAAGCACCACAAATAGCTACGTTTTACAGCCTCCCTAAAGTCCACATGGGCCTGAGTCCCCTACACGACCCATTGTATCAGGGATAAATAATTTAATGCAGAATGTGAGTATCTATATCGACTCCATTCTACAACCATTCGTTATCTCATTACCCTCCTTTATTAGGGATACTACCGACCTCCTCCTTAAACTTGAGGTCATTACCATTGATTCTGATACTTTTCTTTGTAGTATCGATGTGGAGGCTCTGTACAGCTCCATCCCGCATGATGCAGGACTGAGGGATGTACAGACCTTTTTGGACACCCGTGCCAGTTTCCTTAGAGAACATAATGTATTTGTTCTTGACCTACTGCGTTTTGTACTCACTAGAAATTTCTTCCTTTTTAATGGACGCTATTACCACCAGCTGAGGGGGACGGCTATGGGGAGCCCTTGTGCTCCCTCATATGCAAACCTCCTCCTGGGCTGGTGGGAAAGCACTATCGTGTTCTCTGACCAGTACCAGCAAGCCCAGAAAAACATATTATTCTGGTGTCGTTATATTGACGATATTATTATCTTCTGGTCAGGATCGTTAGTGCAATTCCATCAATTTGTGGAGAATCTTAACACCAATGAGATCAGTTTGAGATTTACCTCAGTCATACACCAGACCGAATTGATATTCTTGGATGTCATAATAAGAAATAACTCTACTGGGGGCCTTGAAACATCTCTCTTTAGGAAACCTACGTCTGGCAACAGTCTACTAAGATGGGATAGTTTCCACCCATTCCCACTACGCCGAGGTATTCCGAAGGGTCAGTACATACGCACTCAAAGAAACTGTTCCACTATTGAATCATTTAAGGAAGAAGCGGGTATTTTACAACAACGCTTTCTTGAGCGTGGGTACCCTAAGGACGAGAATAGAGCACTAGAAGAACTGAGAGCAAACTCGGAATTAATTATAAAGATGGCGGACAAGGGGGGAACTGTAGTCCTTATGGACAAACATGCATATATTGCACGTATACAGGAAATGCTGTCTGACAATACAACCTATCGCAGATTAAAACGTGACCCCACTATTGAATTCCAAAACCAATTATCATCTCTTTTGAGGGAAGGCTCAAGTATTGCGGTGTTCAGCCAAAAACAGGTAGATTACATCCTGGTCAAATACCCTGTGATGCTTATCCTTTACGGACTTCCCAAAATCCACAAGGTTTGTGTCCAACCTCCTATGAGGCCAATTGTCTCAGGTATAGGTTCCCTTATGGAAAGGCTTTGAGAATGGCTTGATGGTATTTTGAAGCCTTTGGTTGGTAGGTGCCCAGGTCATTTGAGGGACACCAAGGAAGTACTTAGAGGTTTGGAATCTACTAGCTGGAGCCAGAATATGGTCTGGCTCACATGCGATGTAGAAGCTTTGTATTCTAGCATACCCTGTCCGGTAGCATTGTCGGCACTTAAGTTTCATCTTTCATCCTACACAGAATATACACAGGAGGTCTCTGAATTTGTCATAACTGTGACGGAGTTTTTAATGAATCATAATTTTTTTTTATTCAATCGAGACATCTTTCTACAGATTAGGGGTGTCTCTATGGGGGCTAAATTCTCGCCATCCCTGGCCAATTTGGTCATGGCTTGGTTGGGAACGGTTATATATCTATACCCCGGAGAACCCCTTCGTAGAGTCCATTACGTGGTATGGCAGGTACATCGATGACTTCCTATTTATATGGGAGGGAGGTGTACCTGCCATATCCGATTTTACAGCTTTTTTGAATAATAATGTCTTTAATTTACGGTTCACACATACAGTTAGTGCAGACAAAATTCAGTTTTTAGATCTAACCCTTAGTGGGGTATCAGGAGGCACCATTGAAACTAGATCTTACCGGAGGAGTACAGCTGGCAATACAATTCTTCATGCAAAAAGTTTTCATCCAAAACGCGTCCATAGGGCTATACCTGTAGGTGAGATGGTTAGATCAAAAAGAAATTGCAGTAAGGATGAGGAATATCAAGAGGAGTATCTTTCTATCCAGAATAGATTATCTAAACGGGGGTACCCACAATGGATTTTAAGACAAGCTCGTTCCATAGTAGATGCTAAGGATAGGACTCATTTAGTTCATGAAGATAGGCAGAAAAAAATCTCAAGGGACAGTTGGAGACCTACATTAGTTCTGGATTACACCCCACAATTCTCTGAGATTAAAAAAATCTGTTTGAAATACCTACCAGTGCTATTTGAGGATCCAATATTAGAAAAAGTGCTATCAAAGGGATGTCATGTTGTCTCTAGGAAAGCACGTACACTGGGTAATTTAATTTCGCCTAACCTCATATCAACTCATAGGCCACAGCGTTCGTGGCTGACACAAAAAGGCTTTTTTAAATGTGGAGGTCACCCGTGCCGTACATGTGACTTTGTATATACCACTAAAACATTTTCTGATAACTGCAATACCAAAAGTTATAATATCAAAAGCTTTATTAATTGTAATTCCACCAACGTGGTATATCTGGCACAGTGTACCATCTGTAACCTACACTATGTAGGCAGCACGTCTAGGAAGATGAAGGTGCGTTTCTTAGAACATGTAAATGAAATAAGTAATACGTCTATTAGGAAACAGATCTAATTTGTCCAACCATTTTAGGGAAATGCATAACTCAAATCCAAAAGGGCTAAAAATAATTGGAATAGAAAGGATCATGCCATCAGCTCGGGGGGGAGATACCAAGCGGGTTCTCCATGACAGAGAGGCCTTTTGGATTCTTGCCCTAAATACGTCTGTACCCTGTGGTTAAATCTCAGAAGGGTTGATGTTCCATTATTAATAACGTAGACCGTTGGTCAGGAATTAGGAGGACCATATTTCCTCATTTTCCTTTTCTGTCAGGGTTTTTTAGTGCTTGGGTACTTGCATTTTAAGGTTAAATGTAAGATGTATATATGTTTCTTCAATTTGTTGTCTTTCAGGGTAGTTTCTTCAGTTCCCATTTGTTGCCTCCAGACATCTTTTTATGCCTGCGCTTTACATGCCACTTTATGATATACTATATGTCTAAATCTGGTCTTATTGGAATCTATGCGCAGAATAGGAAGTTTGCCCTTACTTGTTGCAGTGGTCTGTCCGTGCCAGTACATGTTTCAGTAACTCTCACTTCATTGCGCAAAACCGGAAGCCATCGCATTTCGCCGGGCTCCGGAGTCTACGAGGTTTGGCCACATGACCGGATATGCGTTACATGAATGCCAGATCTGGCCTCAATGTCGTTTATACGCATGTCCGGAAGTTTGCATAGATACCATCTATTATTGACCATGACGGCATGACTGGGCACAGGTGGGGGAGGCAACAATTGGGTAATTCACTAATGATTTTAGTAAGTATGCTATATAAGAGAAGTTATCACATTGTGTTAGTATGCTATGATTAAGGGTGTGCATACACCCGAAACGCGTAAGCTCCCTCCGAGGATGTGAGGTGTTTGTTTGCCTATGGGATCGCCTGCATCGTCTGTAAGTTTTATGCTTTTTCAATAAAAGGACTTTACTTTTTACTGTATTTTGGATTGGTGGTTATCGCTGCCTTTACTGTGTTCTGCAAGTGTCGTTTGGATTGCGCCCTAAGGCTCTGGGCGGAGGCATGCAGATTTCACCATCCATGCTGGATTACGTTGGGGTGAGCTGACCATTATGTTTCACTGACTGTGTTGTACCCTAGGGAGACATTGTCATCAGCGTACCAATGGGCCCGGAAAGCGGATCGTACTCCTTTACTGTATTCACATAAATCCAAGGAGGATAAACCCAATGGTAAGGTGAGGGTGATTGGCACATATGACAACGCTTTTCAGCAAGTTAAGGGGATTATTGCCAATTTTTGGCCGCTATTACAACAAGATCCTGATATATCCGAGTTTATTGACCCCTCGTATTACATTGCGACGAGGAAAGAACATCAGGGACACTGTAGTTCGTAGCCATTACACCCCCCCATCAGTTTCGGGTACATGGTTGATCAATAGGTTTCTTGGTACATATAAATGTGTAGCTTGTAAGGTGTGTAAGTATGTGAATGTGTCTAAAACAGTGACCAATCTATCTACAGGCAGAGTATTCCACATGAGAAACTACGCCAATTGCAAAACTAGGGGCGTTATACATCAGGCCTCATGTGGTTGCCCATGCATGTATATTGGCAAGACGATTTCAGTAACTAAGGTTGTCACCCCTCCCCCACGAAAAGGGGACTTTGATAGGAAGATACTACAAAGGGAGGCTCATTGGATTTTTTATTTGAAGACATTTCATCCACATGGATTAAATGATTCGTTTCTTTTTACATACTTTATCTGATACACCCTGTCGATCATCTGTTTGTCACTATCAATAGTATCTGTATATTATGGGCATTTTTGTTACGGTATTAAATAAATATATATTTCTTGGTTATTTCATCATATTAATATTTGCATGTAACATCCTTCTCCTTTTTGTTAATAGATCTAATATGTAATTTTGCATCATTCGCTCAGGGCTTGTAGGTGGTTATCTTTTATATATGCTTTCTTTTTTGTGTGGGCACGCTCATTGTTTTGCTACACACCGTTTATACACCTTGCTATGGAAGTTCTAAAATAAATGGCATTTTTATGGTTATCCCTCTATTCCATTATGTGGTGCTGATTGCTTCTATCTCTTGTTCAGCATTAATGGCCCTATGTGGCCGTTTGCGCAGGCGCGCGTGCATATCGCACTACGTGTGGTATTGGCATTCGCCATCACAGTGCTAGGGTTCTATGGGCGCAGACGAGATGCCGGCGGTCAGCCTGTTTCGCGGTACTGTTTTGCGCAGGCGCAGTTTACAGACGGGCACGCCGAGATCGCGACTTCCGGGACTGATTGGTAAGTCCCTGGCTCTACACATTTGTGTATATATATATAGCCCTGTAAATGTTTGGATGTTGCTGCTCTATTTATTTATTTGGCCAGTTATTATCTTTTTTTAGCAGTATCTTTGATGGAACGCTTTATCACAGGATCCTGGGAACTGGCTTTATATACCTATCTTTAAAGGGACGTAAGCATGATACTCTATTTGTATATTAGACAGACGTATATATGGTCTTTTATTCTCTGATGAACCCACAGTATCTTTGTGGGGGAAACGCATTGGAATGGTTACGTGGTGTATATGTAACACATCCTAAGTCTGTGTTTTTTGGTCTTTTGGCACTAAGAGTGGATGCTGTACCTGTGTTTGTCTCTGTGACGTTCATTAGTGTTTGTATCTTTTTGTGGTACTGTGAATTAATTTTTGTGGTATTGTCCTAGTGTTTTTGTAGTGTTCCGGCGCAGGGTCGCCCTTGTGGGGGCGGGTGCTTCGCTGTGTGTTCATCTTTCTTTGTATATTATGTTTATGGTTTTGTATATTCTTTAATTGAGATATTAAAAGTTACGTTTTATCATACCCTTAGGCATTACTTATAGTTCAGGTAGTTGCTTCAATTGCTGATTAGATACATAACAACTGAGTTTTTGTGTAACCATTTGGTTTACCCTCTCTGTCTGCCCATTAGTCTCTGGGTGGAAGGCAGAGGAGGAGGGCAGGGTGATAACCAGAGCCTTGCAAAGGGCTCTCCAAAATTGAGAAACGAATTGCACCCCTTTGTCTGAAACAATATTTTCCGGTAAACCATGCAGTTTGACAATATGTTTAATAAAAAGTTCAGCAAGTTTTTTGGACAACGGTAACCCTTTAAAGGAACAAGATGGCACATTTTACTGAAACGGTCCACTACCACCCAAATAACGGATTTGTCCACCGAGACAGGAAGGTCAGTCATAAAATCGATGGAGATGTGGGTCCATGTAGAGTTTATTTAAATGAATAGAAGTAAAGTATGTGATATTCTCCATATCTGTCCCTATTTGTGTCTGAAATCAAAGAAGAACAATCAGAAAATGACCTTGCCTTGGGTGAAATGCTATTGGTCTTTGCACTCCGATGTAGAACTGGACACCTTAAAACCCTGCTTTGATGTCTTATGCATAGAACAAGACGATCATCTTGTTTGATGTCAAATGATGTTGACAAGCCATTTGATGAATTTAATTGGGCCTTTTTGAAATATGAAATTTTAGAATAATAGTTGTATATCAAAAAGCAGTTGGATGGGCTTTGGTGAATGACATTTTATCTGATACAGTATATTAAAACAGTATTAGGCAAAAGTGCTACTTGCCTCCTCAGCTGTATATCTTAGTGATAGGGCTCATAACAGTGGCTTTAAGGAAAAATCCTGATGTAAAATGTTAGCCTAGGTTCTTAGACATACAAGCTTGCTTTCTATGAGGATGACCTGCTTCTTTTTATTACCAACCCATGTACCTCTATTACCTCTATGATTCAGAATTTTGAAAGACAAGGACAAGTTAGCAACATTAGAGGTTGAACATATTTCCCGTGTAATCCTCCTCCACTGGCAGTCACATTCCCTTGGGTACTTGGGGATTCAAACTCCTACACTGCTATGTGAGATTTTTTTTCTTAAATTTTACCCCCCCCCCTCCGCGCCCCTCCTCCTAAAGTGAGAGATTAAAGATTTGACAGACTATAATAAAATGCATTTGTCTTGGTTTAAAAAAATTTAATGATTTAAAATGGATGTGCCATATAATATATTATATATATATTATATTATATTATATATATATAAAACAAAGAAGAGAGAGAGAGAGAGCGAGAGAGAATTTTTTTCAAAACAGAGTCATCCTTTTCCTCTTATAATATTCAGTACGCAGACAAATATATTGTGTTGTATGCAAACACTTTGTCAACCCAAATACCAGATGGAGAAGAATTTCCAGACTTTTGTTAGTTTTATAAGGCAGCATTATGTTGAGAAGAGTTGATTGTTTTCGATCTGGAGAAAATCAACCAGTGTGTAAGCATTTATTATTAACATTTGGCAATTAAGAAATTCGTTACAATTGAAATAAAAGTATCCTGCATTTTTACATTTCTTTTCATGGTAAGCAACGTCTTAGTTACAATATTCAAAACATTCCCTATTCCAATGGTTTTTGAAATAAATCTTTAGGTGACAAGATACTGAATTAGCCTAAATGCCTTCCTTGTCATATAATGATTTATAATGGTTTTTTGCAAAAAGACAGCATTAGATTTATATCTAATTTATAAAATATGGATTGTCATCTTTCAGTAAAATTTAGACAATAGGAAATGAGTTTGAAAATATTTTTGTTTCAGGACATAAAAAGAGTTCAGCATATTGTCATTTAATTATTAGCATGCAGTGATAAAAGAATATAAAATACAAAATAGTCATGCTTAATCTGTTATTTAAATGTTTCTTGTGTGCATTCTGTAAACTTAACCTAAAGAAAAGCCCTAGTGTTGGCACTACCAATGATCTCCAGCACTGGAAACTTTAGTCCCTATTTCATCTTGTTAACACGCCAGCTGTAAGGAAAAGTTATATGGAACAGTTGGTATGTGCACTACTAACATATATAGTTCTCTTTTTTTTATTTAAAGGGGTTTTGCCACTTCGCAATATCTCTGCTGAGGCCGGCTCATAGCTTTCTACAAGCCTGCCTCATAGAACGTGAAGATGGCTACTCTTGCTCAACTGGTAGAAACCTACATGCTGGCCTTAGAATCCTTCTTGTGAAGTAGCAAAACCTCTTTACATAAACTTAGGTGATAAGCATTTTTTTACTTAAAGCTGTTGCTGAATCCAATCAGAAACTGAATACAGGAAGAAAGGCCTAGTTCCAAGGCTTTCTATGGTGCCTGCAAATGTTTGCTATATATGCACGTAGTCAAATCTCATTAATATGACCACCAGCTAATGTACAGAGTAAACTCTGTGTGCTGCATGTACAGCACCTACATGGGCTGGAAGTGACTCCATAGGTTCCTGGTAAGTTGTCACAGGTATCTGGAGCCATGCTGACTGTAATGCACCTCACAGCTGGAGAAGAGTGCATGGGGAAGAATCCATAGTGGGAACATGACAATGGAGGTGATTCCACAGGTGCTCAATTGGATTTAAGTCTAAGGAATTAGGGGGCCACAGTAGTACCTGGAAGTCTTGTTCATGCTCTTCTAGCTAGTGTTGGACTTTTCTAGCTATTTGACATGTTGCATTGTCTTGCTGAAATATCCCATCGGTATGTATGAGTGTACTTGATCTACAATGCTGCTTCCACCAGCTTGTGCTCTTCCAGCAATGGTTGAAGGGTGAATTTTCTTTGATGTTTCCTACCTGGAATGCTAACATTCATTCAATGAAGCAGAAATGGTAACTTATCAGAGAAGGTAATCATTTGCCAATCAGTGGACTTCCAATTCTGATACGGCTATTAAAAAAAAGTATTTTTCTTTGCATGCAATGTTGTTAGTTTAGGTGCAGTAATGATCAATCTGATTAAGAGCCCATGTTTTTTGGGTTTTTTTTTTGCGGTGAGCTGCTCCAGGGTAGCATGATGGACTGCCCTCATGCACCTTCATAGTGGACATTCCTCTCGCATCAATGGCATTTGGTGTGCTGCAGTTTTCGCAATGGTGCCTTTTTCATCATAGCAACAGTTTCATAAACACTGCCACACTTAGCCAATAATTATCCCTTTTTGCAACTCTAATAAATTGCCACCTTTACCCATGACAGCAATGAGAGATATGTGTGCAGGCAGGCTTTGCACACTTTATACATATTTTATAGTAAATCACATCTGTTACAGGGTAAAAAGGCTCCAATTAATCATATAGCGTTCAATATTCTATTTCCTCAGTGCATCTCAGTTTGGTGCCTAACGTGCATTTTACGATACTTTGTTGAAAATAAAACTGTTTGTCCTACGGGCAGTTGTAAATCTCGGGGACTGAAGGAAGAACACTTTTGATTTTTTTATGGTTCTTCCACCGCCCCGCATTTCACTGATATTTGATGAAACAATTTGTTTCAACCTATTTGGCTGTTGAAATTAAAGGGATTTAAGAATAGCTGTGTTTTGCCGCTTTCAAAAAGGGAACTGTAAAAAAACCTTCCATCCTTTTTAAATTTAATTTTCTAAACATGGACAACTGCGGGGGTAAGCGAGCAAAGAGGGGTTAGACATGGAATAAGATAGGGAAAAAGGGGTGCTCCTTCCCAGTGCGGGAAAACAAACGCAAGCCGGGGATCTGGGGTTTTGCGGGACTGTCAGGCCTGCCCTCGCTCGGTGGGTCCCCCTGGAATCTCAGAACGAACAGCTCGCAAATCTGTTCTTCAGTGGTTAATGAAACCCTGCATCCAAAGTTTTTCCTCCTGTCCCCAGTCACGGCCACAAATGCCCATCTTTATCTCAGACCCTACGGGTAAGGAAGGCAGCCCAAATGCACCTCTGACCCCTACTGTGGAAACCTTTTTTCTAAAGACCTTTTTGATGAAAAAATGCGTTGGGGTCAGAAGTTTCAAAAAAAAAAGGGGCCCAAAAGGGATGATTTGTCGCTCGGACCCCCAAATCGCTGATACCAAAGGGGGAGAAAAAAGCTGTCAATGGGCCCTTACAGTCCCTGTTACTTGGCCCGCGCCCAGGATGTAGAATGTCGGCGGGAAGTACCTTTTTTGATGAAAATGTTCATGACCATTGCGGTCCAACAGGGTCTTCACAGAATTTGTTACGGCGTTCATCACTGGACAGGAGGGAGAGTTTGGGAGTGCAGTACGGCTCCCGCCTCAAAAAGGGAAGGGGGGGTTCGCACAAGTCCCTGAGTTATTCTGCTACAACATCACAGAAAAAAATCGCTCCTCGCTTACGCCGTCGAAAAAAGGGCCAGACCTCTCAACCTGGGGTTTTTTGGCAAGCCTCTGATTCACCCCGCGTGATATATCCTGCCTTTCCCTAAACCATCAGTGAGGGGAAGAATCTGTTTTAACCCCCCACGAACATTCAGTCACATGCAGCAACATGATTTTAAATGGGGGGAACACTTGGCAAAAAAAAGGGCCACACCCATCCCGGACTTTCAACCAGAAAACCCATTCTCCGCCTCCCCGCCACTTCCCAAAAAAGTGTTCCTCGGCCATGTCTCTCAGCGTCATATCAAGAATCACCTCCGCCTCAGCCTCCACCTGGGGCCCGAGAAACCCCAGCACCACAGAGACACAGCCAACCCTTTCCTTAAAACCCGTTTGACCTGCAGGTAAGCGGCCAGTCAGCGCCCTTCTGCCCACCCCGGTTTGGGAGCAAAGAAAAACTTTAACCAAAACCCTCCCCAAAACCAAAAACCGAAAAGTCGCTTGCCGGGGTTTTTTGGGAAAAAAAGCCTTTCCAATCTAGTGGACAAATAGGTTCCCCCACTCTGGGGGCCCTTTCCCGCCCCCAATACCAATGCCGAGCAAGCATTTCTTTTAAAAAAAAGCCGTCCCTGCCCTGGCCAGACGTATCTCTAAAATCTCAAAGGGGTTTTTGCTCTGTGCCGGAAAGTCCATCTCACCACCGATACTGGTAGTAACCGGGGGCCAAGGCCGTTGTTTTGTGACAGCTCACGGGTAGCTGGGGGGGATGTCTCTGAGGGGCGGTGGCCCCAGGGTCGGCACCCTTTTTTAAAAACCCAGGGATGGGCAGGGGTTTTTTCCCCATCCACTTTGGGAGCATCAAATGGGCCCGGAAACCAGGCCGGTTAAAAGAATCGTCTTGGAGACCGTCAAACACAGGGCAGGGGCTGTTGACAGCTCTTCGCAACGGACCGAGCGCAATGGGTGACAAAAAACTTGTCCACAAAGGGGGTTTACGAAATGGTCGAAACTCGGCTGCCCTTAAAATCGGGAGGGGTGGGGAACATCCCCCGCCTGGCACACCAGAAACCCCGCGTCCGAAATTCAAAGCGCTACCCGGGTCGCACTGCCCGCTAAGTAAGGGTCGAGGTTTGGGTCCCTTTTGCCGTTCGCACCCCCCTTCATCCCGCCCTTTCTGCTTACAGTGGGCAGCTTGGCCCCCCCCTCAACCGTCTCATTTTTATGTGGCAACCGCTGGATTTCCCCCCTTCACATGCTCCACGATTTGGACACGCAATCCATTACCATACGGATGGCACATGGGCCTGACAAGCAGCAGTGCGGCCCGGGGGTTGAGCCACCAAAGGGGAGGCAGGGAAAAAGCTTGCACCTCCTTTCAATTTTTTAAAGCCCCAAAATGGTCATGCGGAAATCCTTTTCGCATGAGCTTTTGGTGATCTTTTTTCGGAACAATTGTTGGCACTCGAAACAGCAGGTTCCACCACGATGTAGGGGAGCAAAACAAAGGGCAAAATCATTCTCTTGGGGAATCCCAAAACCCACAGTTTTTACACTTTTTCGGCTTCTTAGGGGGTGGTTTGGGGTCCAGGGTTGGGAAAGGCAGCGCCTCAGCTCTTAGGGTACAGCATCTGAAGCAAGTCTGGGCTGTGTTGATGCTGAGGCGGAGGAAGCGAAGGAGGAGGATGAGGTATTCCTGGACACCAACGTTATCGATGTCCCTGCCTTGGAAAGAGGTTGGCACGGATTTGAGGTGGAGGAGGAAGATGAGGAAGATCAGTTTGCTAGTGTTCCTCGACCCAGAGGCTTTGGAAATCAAGACTTCATCTCTCACATGAGTGCTTGGATGCTCCATTTCCTCCAACATGATCCTCGCATTAAGGCCATCAAACTGAACAACAGTTACTGGGTGACCACCCTCCTCGATCCCCGATACAAATCGAAACTCAGCACTTTCCTTCCACCCACCCAAATAGAGAGTAAAATGCAGGAATTGGAGGCCGTGCTGATGAATTAACTGGAGACATCTGTTGCGTCTGCTTCACGTTCTTCAAATGTCATGGTGGAACAACGTTAGCAACGTGACAGCAGTAGAGTGCCAAGTAGCCGCAGCAGCAGGCATTGTGGCAGAAGCCTAATGGGGGACCTCTGGCAATCCTTATTTACCACCTCACCAACGCATGTAATGCAGGGCACACATACAACAGAGACCGGCTTAAGATCATGGTGCACGACTATCTGTGTCTCAACACCGATGTTGTTGGATATGTTCCGGACCGAATCGACTTCTGGGTATCCAAAATGGATGAATGGCCCGAGCTCGCTCACCACGCCATAGAGGTGTTATCCTGCCCAGCAGCCAGCGTCATATCTGAATGGAACTTCAGCACAGATGGAGGAGTCATTAAAGACAAACGCATCCGGCTTTCCACTGATAATGTGTATCGTTTGACTTTCATCAAGATGATTCAGGCGTGGATCTCTGATGATGCTGTGGCCCCAATTGCTGAGGTCACCGATTAGTTGCCGGTCTACTTCACATTCCTCTTAAAACAGAAATTGTCATCTTCAAACAATTTTTTTAAAATGATCATTTCTTACTGCAATTTTTATCCTCAGTTCCCAAAAGGTCATTTTACTGGTTTTGCGGTGAGGAGACTGTAAAAGGCACCAATTGTACAAGGTTTCATGAAAAAAACGTATTCCATTTAATCACTTCTTCATTAAAATTTTTGCACTATCAATGGTTTTCGGGTAAAAATGCTGTGAGACACAGCTATAATCAAGGTCCTTTGGAACATAAAATGTGGCTTCTAAGTGGCATTTCTCCCTCACAATTTTTGACAGTGGCTGAGAAGTCATTTTTATATTTTTTTGGGTCATGCTGCTGTGAAATACAGCTATACTACAGGTCCTATTTTAAAAATTGTGGTTTTCTAACAGAAAATTTGTATCTTCACATTGTCAACAGTGGCCAAAGGGTCATGTTTTGAATTTTTGGGGACACGTTGCTGTGAAATACAGCAATACTACAGGTCCTATTTTTAAAAATGTGGTTTCTAACAGACATTTGCTCTTCACAATTGTCAACAGTGGCCAAAGGGTCATGTTTTGAATTTTTGGGGACACGTTGCTGTGAAATACAGCAATACTACAGGTCCTATTTTTAAAAATGTGGTTTCTAACAGACATTTGCTCTTCACAATTGTCAACATTTGGCCAAAGGGTCATGTTTTGAATTTTGGGGGGCATGTTGCTGTGAAATACAGCTATACTACAGGTCCTATTATAAACAATGTGGTTTCTAACAGACATTTGCTCTTCACAATTGTCAACAGTGGCCAAAGGGTCATGTTTTGAATATTTGGGGGCATGTTGCTGTGAAATACAGCTATACTACAGTTCCTATTATAAACAATGTGGTTTCTAAAAGACATTTGTTTTTCAAAATTGTCAACAGTGGCCAAAGGATCAAAGGTCTTAGCTCACACTTCCGCACTCTGCTTCAACACGACTGTTTTTGTTGCTGCATCATAAGGGCATTTTTGCCAAGTTAATAGATGACGCACACCAGCCCTGGCTCTCACTGCACCCACTGTAACTACGGCCCTGCAAGCTGAACCTGCGTGTTAATAGATGACGAGCACCAGCCCTGGCTCTCACCCCACCCACTGTAACTCCGGCCCTGCTAGCTGAACCTGCGTGATCCACGTTTATAGCCTCACCTCCTGATCAGTAATTTCCTTCAAACCCCCTTGGGCGTAGAATGCCAGGATTTTCAGACAGGCCTCGTTGACCTACTGGGGGCATCTGTTTCATTTGCTTCACATTCTAATGTCACGGTGGAACAATGTCACCAGTAGAATGGCAAGTACCTCTAGCAGCAGCAGTAATGGAAAACGAGTTGTTTTTAATATAGTTTATTTCTTATTGCGAAATTTTCTGATGATGGTCCATAAGGGCACCTGTGCGGGTTTTTGGGTCATGCTGTATTACAGGATATGGAGAGTCAATGTCCATTTCACTAAAATACTGCTTCAAAGACTACTTTCTTCTGGCACTTTTTAGTCTGTGGGTCATGTAAATTTAAGGGTCATGCTGCGGTCCAGGATAGGCATAGTCAATGTCCAGTTCAACGAAAATGGTGATTCAAAGACTCCTTTTTTCCGGCACTTTTTTAAACTGTGGGTCATGCAGGTTTGAGGGTCATGCTGTGGTACAGGACAGGTATAAAGTCAATGTCCAGTTCAACAATAAAATGGTGGGATCAAAGACTCTTTTTTTTTTCTGGCACTTATTAATGTGTGGGTCATGTATATTTAAGGGTCATGCTGCAGTCCAGGACAGGCATAGTCAATGTCCTGTTCAACAAAAATGGTGGTTGAAAGACTCCTTTTTCCGGTAGTTTTTAATCTGTGGGTCATGGAGGTTTGAGGGTCATGCTCCCGGGACAGACAGGTAAAGTCAATGTCCGTTTAACTAAAATGGTGGTTCAAAGACTCCTTTTTCCAGCACTTTTTAAAACTGGGGGGGTAAGACAGGTTTTAAGGTCATCGCGGGGGTCCCGGACAGGCATAGTCAATGTCCAGGGTTTAACCTTTAAAAAATGGTTCAAAAAACCACTTTTTTTCCAGCACTTTTAATCTGTGGGTCATGCAGGTTTGGGGGCCAATTTGGGAAAAGGACAGGGGAATTTAATTCCCCCGTCAAAAATAAAATGATGGTTCCCAAAAATACTGCCTTCTGGGACTTTTTTAAATTTTTGGGGGCCCTCTGGTTTTTAAAGGTTTTTCTGTGGTACAGGGCCCGGGGTATGAATAGTCTGTTGGGCTTTTTTTTTTGTGACTCTTTTTCCTAATTTCTTTCCTAAGATTACACGTACCCGTTTACTGTTTTTGATGTTAATTAAAAAGCTTCCCTCCCCGTTTTGGGTGTAAGAAAAGCGTTGTTCCTTTCCCAAGACTTTAATGGATCAGGCGATTAACATTAAAACGACATTGGGTCCCCCCGATAATTGACGATATCGACAACGACACGAAACAATATTTTACACAATCCTCATCCCCTAGTGTTGATCCGCTTGAAGGGGACACCAAAAAATTTCCTTTTTTTTCAAACTGTACATTTGAATACTTTACATTGTATCAATTTTCATATCTTTAATATCGTTTCCCGGGAAAAAATATAATTTTCAAATTTACAAAAAATTTAAAGGGGGGGGACTCACTTTTGTAGAAAACTGGAGCTAACCCCTCACCATGGGATTACAATAAGAAGGGCGGCAGTTGTGACCATCCTCCCCATTCACTTCTATGGGAGTTCTGAATATAACCGAACGAGTGTTCCAAAACACATCACTATTAGCTACCTGTGAAGGGGAAAGTTCTTTTCTGGAACATTCCCCTTTAAAAAGTGTATGTTAAGTTTTTCATTTGTCTCCAGATCCCATAATTTATTGTTTTTTGGGAAAGTTTTAATTTAATTTTTGGAAGCGTAAGGGGAAAGTACAATTTTAATCTCTAAAAGACCCAAAGCAAAAGGGAGACTTAAGAGATTTGAAAGTTACAAAGGGGTTGAATTTTAACCAAAAAAAAGTCTGCAGGGTTTTTATATGATACATTCCCTTTTAAAAAAAATTTTGGGCATGCAAAATTTTTATGATTTTTGGAAATCCTACCCGATTTTTTAAAAGGAAACCATAAAAAAATATAAAATAAAAAGTAAGGGGGGAAAATTTTAAAAAGTATCCACAAAAACAGGGGGAAAAAAAAAGGATTGAGCATGATAAAACTTAAAATGCCTATTTCCCCCTTTTTTTTTGGTTTGGGAACCAAATCTCTTAGGGTTCCGTGCAGGGCTAATTTCCCCTTTGTCACCCAAATAGAACACACATAATTTTCAAATTAATATGTAGTGCCTGGATGATGCTATAAAGGAAGGGGAGGCTTCCCCTATAAAAAGCTACAAATATTATACCAACAAGGATTTTGGAAACCCTGGGATCCTGCAAAAAATTTAATTAAATCCCTTTTAAAAAACTTTACTTTAATTTTCCCAAAAAATTTTTGGGCCAAACCCCAAACATTTTAAAAAAACAACTAAAAATTTTAGGTCCCAAACCCGCAGGGGGGAGAATTGTTCCCAAAAAAGGAGGGTTGTTTTGTTCCAAAACAATGTTTTTTAATAGCACCCCATATTCCCCCAAAAATCCCGGGGGCCCAAAAATTCCTTGGGCCCTTGAATAAAATGCCAAAAAACCCAAAATGTAGGGCCTTTTTTAGGGAAAATTTAAAAAAAACAAACTTTAGAGCCAGGTAAAATTTTTATTGATTAGGGGCCCGCCCCGCAACTTTTTGGGAGGGGTGGCCAAAACCCAGGGGAAAAATTAATTAAAAATACAACATCACGAGTTATTATCAGGAAAAAAGCCCTTTGGGTAAAACAAAAAAACCCAAATTGGCCAAGGTTTAAATTCCCCCAAAAGGGGGGTCTGGGAAAACAATGAAGGGAGAACGTCCCCTTTTAACCCCAAAAATTTTGGCCCCAAAACCCCAACCAACCCCCATTGGAGGGGGCAGGAATAGTTGACAAAGGCACTGGATTTTGGAGGTGGCAAAACCCCTAATTACCCCAGGTTGGGCCCACCCATGGGCCCCCGGGGGTAATAGAAGGAAACGGGGAAAAAACATATAAACGCAAAAAGTATTTCCAAATGGACAAGAATTTCCCAGTGGAGGGCACTTTGGGACCTATTATTAAAGTAAAAAAAAAAAAAAAGTTTGGATAAAACATATATATATATATAATATATATAAAATATATATATATAAAATTATATATATTATATATATATATATATAATATATATATATATATATATATATTATAATATATATATATAATATATATTTTAAATCCCTCCATGTTTGCAATTTTATAAATGAAAAATAAAAAGTTACACATAATTGGTATCACCACATCCACAAAAGTTCAATCTATTAAAGAAAATTCTAAATGGCAAAATTGTGGGGGGTTTTTTGGTCATTTCACAACCCCAAAAAACTTGGAAGAAAAACGAATCAAAAAGTCCCATCTATTCCAAAATGGTACCAATAAAAACTACACTTCAGCCTGGACTTTTTGCTTCAAATTTTTTTTCCTATTTTCCTCCTCTAAAACCTAGGTGCATCTTATGGCCCAGTGCAGTCCAGTGCGTTATCGAAAAATACGGTAACCCTTTCCAGACCCACAATTTAAAGGGAATCCATACATTGACTGTGAACTTGTGCACAGTGCGCTGAAACAGCTGACATGCGATGAGAATCATTGGATTTTACATCTGAAATGTGACAATGTACCCTAACCTTTAGTGGACACAATGTACTTCCCTCATATTGTACTTCACAACTTTCACATGAAATTAGATACACCACAAAAGTGTTGTTACAATTGATATAGGCTTTAATATTGTAACTTTTTTGTATTACATAAGAGCTATACTGAGTTTTAAAACTTTTAACTTTTAAAAACCTACAACAAATACACTAAGTATGGGAACACATGAAACAATCTGGAAAGTTTAACCATGTTGGTCTAGTAGATTTTGAAACAGTAAGAAGGTACAGTGAAAGATTATTTCCCAATGTCAAACTTTTTTTGGAATGCATATATATCCATTTTGTAAACCTCCATAATTCCATAATTTCCTGGGTCGTTATAAAGAACTGGTAGATATTTGGAGATTGTTTTAGAAATGTGATTGAACTCCTGAGAAAATGTAGTAGAAAAAATGATTGGTGGCTGGTTTAGGAGAGATGTAGGAGATTTAGGTAAGAAGATATTTTCTTGTGACATGGCAGCGACTTTTCCTTCTGCTGATCTTATCATCCATACTGGATAATCATGTTGTCTTAGTCTTGAATTTAAAGAGCTGCCATTATTTTTATATGTAGATTCCTCAGAATTATTTCTTTTCAACCTAATGTGTTCTCTTACAGGAATAGCCTTAATCGTATGGATAGGGTGGCAAGACCGGGCATGCAGGATAGGATCCCCGTAAGTGTCTTTACAAAATGACTCACTTCGGACAAATGCAGACGTCACATCACCGGTTAAATTTAAGCCTAAAAATTATATTTCCCTTAGATGATAAGAAAATGCAAATTTCAATCAAAAGGGATTCAAATTGAGATAATCAACAAAAAATGGTATGGTCACCTCACTCTCCCCCAGACTATGAGAAGATCACCACCTTATCTGTGAAAAAAAAGGATTAGCATAATTAAAAATATAATAGCTCTCCAATAGTGTTGAGCGATTTTTATCGACAAAGTTGAAATCGGCACGGTTTTTATGGTTATCGGATTTTTCCGATCACGCGATAATTTAATTAAAAATCTGGCATAACTAATTAATATCGCGCCATTTTCGGCGCTTCCTGACATTTTGGCGTCCAGCCAATCAGCTTACAGAATAGAGCAGGGTGAGATGTGTGTGCGACGTCATGACTGGGATGTGTATGGTTGCGATTGGCTGGAAAAATCACATGACCTCGTTTTAACATAGAACAGCCCTTTCCCTGTTCTGCCTCAGTCTTCTCAGCGTTTCATACTAGTTGAGTGCGCTCTGGGATGTCTCCAAACCCACTCAGCGAAATCATACTATTTTTCAACAGAAAAACCCTACTTATTTCTGTTAGTTAGATTAGACATTGGAAGATTTTAGGTAGTTAGATAGATTATTTTAAAGCAGCATCTATCGCTATAAAGTCACGAGGGGGGAGGGGAGGGGGGGGGCCCGTGGGCGAACACAGACAAGCTCTATAAAGGACACTGGATAAAGTTCAAAAAGACTTAGTGTAGACATTGCACTGCAATATCTTTTTTATTAACAGTTTGCAATTGAAAAGATTTCCTGGATATTGGGCAGTGTAAACTTATATTAGATACAAAATCATTTCTGTTAACTGCAGGTCTCTTTGTTAGGGGCAAAACTCCACTTTTTATTATCAGTATACATTTCAGATAGGTGTTCTTTTTTCAATTTTAAACCCATTCCACCTTTGTTGATATATCCACCTTGCACTTAAATTAGTATCCAGCAATCTTGTAGTCAGCACAGGTTATAGGTGCCAAAAATACCTTGTATCATCAGATTCTATAACAGATACGTGTTTTTGCACTTTTGCCCAGTCCAGATTTGTTCTTTTAGATAGCGTGCACTTATATCTTATACAGCAATTTTATAGTCACCACAGGTGAATTGAAAGCTGCCAATAAAACCTATTAACATCAGAATCTATAAAAGATACGTGTTTTTTTTTACTTTGGCGCATTGCAGCTTTTGTTTCATTTAGATAGCGTGCACTTATATCTTATACAGCAATTTATAGTCCCACAGGTGAATTTTAAAGGTGCCAAAAATACATTGTCTCATCAGTATGTATAACAGATAAGCGTTTTTGGAATTTTGCGTACTGCAGCTTTGTTCATTCAGATAGCGTGCACCCTTTTATCTTATACAGCAATTTTATAGGGCACCACAGGTGAATTGAAAAAAGGGGCCCCAAAAAAACAATTGTATCATCTGAATCTATAAAAAGATACGTGTTTTTGACTTTTGGGGTACTGCAGCTTTGTTCATTCAGATAGCGTGCACTTATATCTTAATACAGCAATTTTATGTACCACAGGGGAATTGAAAGGTCCCAAAAAAACCTTGTATCATCCCAAAACTA
>JAODAL010052416.1:0-25992 GCA_025379985.1 Phyllomedusa bahiana
TTGCCCCTCCTTTTCCCCAAGGGCGGTTAACCCACCGGCCATTTAAAACCGCAAAAAACATTTCGTTTTGCCGAATCGCCCCCCGGCTTAGAATTTTTGCCATTTTTAGGCCAAAGCAGCCTGATCCCGCTGACCCCGTTTCCCAAGAAACCAAGCTTAACCCTCCAATTTTTGCTCACCTCACTTCCACAAGTCGGGGTTAACTCCACGCGCCATTTTAGCCGCAAAAAACATTTCGTTTTTCCCGGAATCGCCACCCGCGCTTAGAATTTTTGCCATTTTAGCCAAACCAGCCTATCCCGCTGACCCCTTTCCCAAAAACCAAGCTTAACCCTCCAATTTTTTTGCTCAGCCTCACTTCCAGCAAGTCGGTTAACTCCACGCGCCATTTTAGCCGGCAAAAAACATTCGTTTTTCGCCGAAATCCCACCCGCGGCTTAGAATTTTTGCCATTTTTAGGCCAAACCAGCCTGATCCCGCTGACCCCGTTTCCAAGAAACCAAGCTTAACCCTCCAATTTTTTGCTCACTCACTTCCAGCAAGGTCGGGGTTAACTCCACGCGCCATTTAGCCGCAAAAAACATTTCGTTTTTCGCCGGAATCGCCACCCCGCTTAGAATTTTTGCCATTTTAGCCAAACCAGCCTGATCCCGCTGACCCCTTTCCCAAGAAACCAAGCTTAACCCTTCAATTTTTGTTGCACACCTCACTTCCAGAAAGTCGGTTAACTCCCACGCGCCATTTAACTCGCGCAATACAATTCGTTTTTCGCCGGAATCCCACCACGCCTTAAATTTTTCCCTTTTTTAGCCAAAACCTCCTGTTTCCCCTACCCCTTTCCCAAGAAAACCAAGCTTAACCCTCCAATTTTTTTTGCTCAGCCTACTTCCTGCAAGGTCGGTTAACTTCCACGCGCCATTTAAGCCACAAAATCATTTTGTTTTGCGCCGGAATCGCCTACCCAGCGGCTAAATTTTTGCCATTTTTTTAGCCAAACACCTGATCCCGCTGAACCCCGTTCCCAAAAACCAAGGCTAACCTCCAATTTTTTTCTCACCTCACTTCCACAAGGTCGTTAACTCACCGCCATTTTAGCCACAAAAACATTTTGTTTTTCGCCTAAATCGCCACGCCCCTTAGAATTTTTGCCATTTTTAGCCAAACCAACCTATCCCCCTCCTGACACCCCGTTCCCAAGAACCAAGCTTAACCCTCCATTTTTTTTGCTCAGCCTCACTGTCCACAAGTCGGTTAACTCCACCCCATTTAGCCCCAAAAAACATTTTCTTTTTCCCAATCCCACCCCGCTTAGAATTTTTGCTATTTTACCAAACCAGCCTGATCCCCTTACACACCCGTTCCCAAGAAAACAGCTTAATAAACCCTCCAATTTTATTGCTCACCCTCACTTCCACAATTGGTTAACTCCACACGCCAATTTTAGCCGCAAAAACATTATCGTTTTTCGCCAATCGCCAACCCGATCCGGCTTAGAATTTTCCATTTTTAGGCCAAACCACCTTATCCCGTGACCCCATTTTCCCAAGAAACCAGCTTTAACCTCCAATTTTTTTGCTCCAGCCACACATCAGCTGCAAGCCGGGTTTAACCTCCACGGCGCCATTTGAGCCTGCAAAATACATTTGGTTTTTCGCCGGAAATCGCCACCCACGCGGCTTAGGAATATGATTGCCAGTTTTTGAGGCCAACCAGCCTGATCCCGCTGATCCCCGTTTCCTTTCCCAAGAAACCAAGGCTTAACCCTCCCAATTTTTTTGCTCAGACCTCCTTGCCAGCAAGTCGTTAACTCCACGCCCATTTAGCCAGCAAAAAACATTTGTTTTTCCCGCCGTAATCGCCACCCCGGGCTTAGAATTTTTTGCCGTTTTTAGCCAAACCGAGGCCTGATTCCCGCTACCTCCCCCTTTTCCCAGAAACCAAGCTGTAACCCTTCAAATTTTTTTCTCAGCCTCACTTCCACAAGACGTTAACTACCATTGCGCCATTTTAGCTGCCCAAAAACATTTCAGTTTTTTCGCCGATCCGCCACCCTCCGGGCTTATTAAATTTTGCCATTTTTATACCAAACTCCTATCCCCATCACCGCGAAACCCCGTTTCCCAAGAAACAACTAACCCTTCAATTTTTGCTCACCCTCACTATCCAGCAATGGTTAACTCCACGCGCCATTTTTAGCCAAAAAAACATTACGTTTTTTTCGCCGAATCGACCAACCAGCGGCTTAAATTTATTGCGCATTTTAAGCCAACCACCGATCCCGCTGACACCCGGTTTCCCCAAGAAACCAAAGGCTTAACCCCCAATTTTTTGCTCCCTCACTTCCTGCAAGTCGTGTTAAATCCACGCCCATTTTAGCCATCTAAAAAACAATTTTTGTTTCGCCGGAATCCTCACCCGCGGGCTTAGAATTTTGCCATTTTTAAGGCCAAACACCTGAATCCCCCTACCCGGTCCCAAAAACCAAGCTTAACACCCCTACACCAATTTTTTTTTATTGCTTCACCACATCTTTCCCATCAAGACACAAGTATCAGCGTTAACGCCACGGCGCCAGTTTCAGCACAGCAAAAAACTTTGATCTGCTACAGACCGTAATATCGCCACTCCCAAGCTTCACGATTTTTATGTCAAATTTTCTAACGCCTCTGCCCCACACCCAATCACTAAAACCACCTGAATCCCCCGCGAAACCCGTCTACCCAACCCAAAAAACTTGCCTTAACCCTGCAATTTTTCTTGTTCTCACCAAAACTCCCTACACCCCCCACCATCCCAGCTCTCTTTGGGTTATAAACCTTACCTACCCTCCATTCTCCATCTTACACAACGCGTCGACCCGAACACACAAACTATATCCGCGATTCTCCATCATCCGCCCCCGCCGTATGAAAAATCTCGTCCAAGCCTTGCCCCCCACACATCATTCACTCCACGGCTCAAAAAACCCGATAACCCACAGAAGATCACCAACGGCTGCAACTTACAACCAACCACACATTTACGCGCCGCGTTCGAGTCCACACACAACACCCACTCAAATCCCACTCGAGCCCAGCAATTTTTAACACCCAGGGCTACAAGTATCAGCTAGCAGGACGCCTCTATCCTGCGAGAGGACTGAGAAAGCGCTTCTCCGAGCCGTCGCACAACACCAATCCACACATGTCCTCCTCCGTGCGGACGACCAGTCACTCTCACGATATCACTTACTAACAGCCCACCTGTACACAACTCAATAGACACACAAATCTCCACATCACCACACACAACTCCCACTCGAGGACGGCTCCTCTCCACACATACACACATGCTCTCCTTCGCGACGCGCTCGTCTGCGGCGTGCGACAGAGAAGATAGTAATGATTGAAGAGGCGGTATACATCTCGATACAACACCTCTGGTGCTTCTTGACAAGATTTTATGTAGGCCTGCGGGGAATCTTAGCGACTCCTTTGAGTAACACATTCAAAGCAACACCACTAAGACTACAGGCGATGAACGAAGACTTCACAAGCACGAGTATAGAACTTAGAATAAATTACAACCGAACTACAAACTAGATTTTAAATTTCGCGAGTAAGAGATTAACTTTCACAAATACGGATTCGAGACTTGAAGAGATAAATAGGAATATATGGGCGAGCGAGACTCTAAACGAGAACAAAACCGATAAAAAGAAATTGGTGATAGGATTTTTAACAAAAGGAAGTGTGAGTCGCTAAGCGAAGGCTTTCTAGCAAGAAAATCCGAAAAACATACAATTAAATTATACCTAAATAAATGGTAGTGGATTTTTAGTGGTCTGGCGCACGTGAGTTGGGGATCGTAAGTAATTCTAATGATTGAAAAGATGTAGAAAAAAGTGTAAAATTTGGTTTAATTATCGTATTACAAAGGAACATAAGTAGTGAGGGGAATCAAGAAAAATATGCAATAGGCTTGCTACTAGCGTTGACAGAGTTAAAGATCTCGATGAGAAACTGCTGTGAATATTCATAAATTATGGCAGGCGAAGCGTCAGATGTTTCTGTGATGACTTTCGCGAAGTGAGGTAAGGTTTGTTGTAAGCAATTAGGCAGGTATGAGCTACACCATTCTAACAATAAAAGTGCTTCACAAACAAGAGCATTACAAACAAGGAGGCCAAATTCTATCTCTCTCATCAAAATTTGAGGCTCTTCATAAACCAGATCTTTAGGCGGGGTCGACGATCTATTAACATACATGATAGTGAAACGAACAAGATACAGTGATTGATTTCTAGAATAAATGAACATTTTGGTGAAGCGTATTTATCTACTATCTTATTGTGTAGGGTAAGAGACAGAATTAGTAACCTCTTTTCCGCTAATTGCGCTCGGCTGGAGTGTCATAGATAAACAATCCTCGAGGACGTGGTCTGGACACAACTTTAATAATGAATCTGTCACGAAACACAGAAAGATAGCGAATTAAATTTATAAGCTGATAGTATCTATATAATGTCAACACACTAGATGAAAAGTCAAATGGAAAGAATCTGGAGCTGAGAGCGAGACACACAACACAACCTAAGCCACCTTAAACAATCAAACATACCTAAACAAATCTCTAGCGAGGCGTACACACGAGTACAGGCACAACGGAAAACGTAGAAAAGAAAAATAAAACTAGCAAATGAAGAGTCATGGAGCTGGGGATGGGGTTACATAAATAAGAGAGCGCGCGGCGAAAAATAAGTACAATAAAAGAATTAGTAAGAGGACACAACCAAGCTCTCTAAAGAATTTACAATCTAGATGCGAGTTACAAGAACTTCGAAGAGCAAAAGAGCTAAAGAGCTCGAGTCATTAACACCCACAAAGAACAGAACAAAACTCAAGAGGCCAGCAACTTCTATATAAATAAACTATCCCTGAGACACAATGCACGCGCCTGAAGTTAGAGGACGCAAATACAAAAATACCCACACTAGAAAAAAACACGACACAATCATAAGCCGAATACCGTAATATCTCTCTAAATCATCTAGAGACATTTTTCTGCGGAGCGACGAGGAAGAGAGCGAATGCGAGAAGAGCGCGAGGACGCACAACATGTGAAAACAACTTAACAGCGAGGATGTTACACAAAAATCGAAATCGAGAGAGCTGTTAGAAAACATTAAATGTGAAAAACGGTATCATTGAACAAAATAACATTACAGCTGAAAAACCAGTAAGGAAAACACCAAAAAAACCTTCTCTCCATAACGAAGCTCTAGATCTCACAGCTCCAGATAGACACAACACACCACATCATACCATCTAGAGAGAAAGGTATGAAAAAAGGAGAGAAAAGCTGCAAATACAAAGAACTACATAAATACTGGGAGAGAGATAAAGCTAGAGACTCCCTAGAATCTGACACCAAGCTAATTTCTCGAAGAAAAATGAAGAATACGTAGTACAATCACACCATACACAAATATCTAATAAAATACTAACTCTTCATACACACACTACATTAAGGATTTAATGATCCGATCAACTGACAACCAATTATGAGAGAAAGAGGATCTGGGGATGTATAGTTGAAAAATCGAAGCGCTCTCTTAAAGACACCACACTCAAATAAGGGAAATGGAGGTGATCATCTATTCTGTCTTCTAACTCTATCTAACATACGGAGAAGAATGGGGCAAATGAATATATGGGGGCGTAGGAAGAGAGAAGTTTGAGAGGGAACCAACATGAAAATAGAAACAGAATGTAAAAATTATTAAAATAACAAAGTAGGTGAGACAGATCTAGTGTTATAGATTAAAGTGTCAAAGATTTATAATTTAGTCGTGGGTAAGCAGAGATTGACAAATAGAATGAGCACTATCTGAACTAAGAGAAGAGAAGGAGTATATTAGAAATTTAAAAAAAATCTGTAATTTAGTGGAACAGGAATGCGAGTAGATGTGAGACACTATAAAATGTTAAACAATAAACTGGATAACACATAAGTACAACAATTATAGATCTACCATGGAAAACGTCTTAACACGGAACAATAGAAAGAGATGCAGCAGCGCTTAAAAGGAGTGACACGTTACATAACAGACACAGATTTCACGCAAAATGACACAATATTACATGGGTGAGAGGAAGAGAGCGATAACGAAAAATTCACAAAAAAATAGTAATGAAGTAAAGCCTCAAATTTTCTTATACATAGGCAAGAGCGAGTGCGCGCGAGAAAAGACACAAATAGAGAATAGTCTTAACAAAAAATAAAAACACACATAACAGAAGAAAGGTGAACAAATTACAACTAACACACGCGATAAAAGAGACGAAGATTTAACAACACAAAAACGTTGGAGAACACACACTCATAGTCACTCAATATTAATTTTAAAAAGAGGATAATAAAGACAATGCGCAGGGGCTGGGGGAAGCGGACTGATATTACAGATAAGAGAAAACATTATCAATTCTGGGGTGCGATAAAACTCTCTCAGCCAAAATCCACACACAAATACTTACCACCTCTCTCTCTCTCAATCTAACAATCTATAATGAGGTCGCGCATATGAGATAATAGAGTACAAACAAGACGGAAGAAGCTGATAATATCATATTAGCCAGGAAATAATCATTACTGATGAGGTCGAAAAGGCTCACGCTCCAGCGCGACACACACACGAAATCTTCTAATATCACTAAAAACATATGGTCATAAACATAATCGCGAACCTCACTACATCATTTGGTGGAATCACACACACACACAAGTGAGTGGGAGGGGGGGGGGGTAGATTTTAATTGGGGTAGATTTTTTATGGGTGGGGAAATTAAAATAATAAAATTTGTTTGGGGGGGAGTGGGGGGATTTTATTATGGTGAAAGTTTTAGTGGTTTTTTGTTGGTTTTTTAATTTGGGAGATTATGATAGGATTTTTTGTGGTGAATTAATTTGGGGTTTATTTTTTTGGATGGGGGTGAATTTGTTTATAAAAGTTAGGTTTGGGGATGGGGTATTTTTAATATGTGAAAAGTAAAAGGTATTGTTATTGAGGTTTTTTTTTGGGGGTGATTTGATAGGAAGATTGGAGGTGAATAAAATGGGGTAAATTTTTTATGGAGGGGGGGAATTGAAAATAAAAAAGGTTTGGGAGTGGGGTAATTAAGAAAGTGAAAAGTTTTAAAAGGGAATTTTTAATAGGTTATAATTGGGGGGGAGATAAGTAGAATTTGAGTTTGAATAGGAATGGGGTAGTTTTGTTATGGGAGGGGGAAAATTGAAATAAAAAAAGGTTTGGGGGGAATGGGGTATTAATAAAGTGAAAAGTAAAATGAATTTTTTAGTGAGGTTTTAAAGAATTGGGGGGGAGATAAGAGTAGGAATATGGGGTGTTATAATAAAATGGGGTAAATTTTTTATGGGAGGGGGGAGGAATTAAATTAATGAAGGTTTGGGGGAATGGGGTTGAATTTATAAGTAAAAGTATAAATGGAAATTTTTAATTAGGTTAAAGAATTGGGGGGAGATAGATATGAATATTAGGTTAGAATTAAGAATGGGGTAAATTTTTTATGGGGGGGGGAGGAATTGAAATAAAAAGAGGTGTTTGGGGGATGGGGTAATTTAATAAGGGAAAGTAAAAGGGTAAGTTTTTAATTGATGGTAAAAGAATTGGGGAGATAAGATAGGAATA
Source organism: Phyllomedusa bahiana (assembly GCA_025379985.1). Lineage (NCBI taxonomy): Eukaryota > Metazoa > Chordata > Amphibia > Anura > Hylidae > Phyllomedusa > Phyllomedusa bahiana. The sequence goes on from JAODAL010052416.1 coordinate 7,688, forward strand.
TTGAAGTTAGAATATAAGAATTGGGTAAATATTTTATGGGGGGGGAAAAATGAAATAAAAAGTTTGGGGGAATGGGGTAAATTTAATAAGTGAACAGTAAAAGGGAAATTTTATTAGGTTTAAAAAAGGGGGGGGAGATAAGATTTATATTGGAGGTTAGAATAATAATGGGGTTTAATATTTTTATGTAGGGGAAAATTGTAAGAATAAAAAGGATTGGGGGAGTTGGAGAAGATTATTATTATTTTGATTTTTTTTTGTTGTATTTTTGGATTAAAGAGAGTTGAAGAGTTTTTAATTTGTTTTGGAGGATTTTTGAAATGTGGTTAAAAAGGATTTTGATTATTTATGGGTGTGTTGAAGGGTGGAGGTTGATAGTGATAGGGAAGTTTTTGCTTTTTGAGTTAAAAGATGGAAATTTTTATTGGGGGGGAAATTTTGAAAGGGGGTTAAATAAGGAGTTGTGAGTATTTTTTTGGGGTTAAGGGGAGGTTTAGATATGATAGGGAAATTTTTGATTTTTGAGTTAAAAATGGGAAATTTTTATTTGGGGGGGAAATTTAAAGTGGTAAAAAAAGGAGTTTATGATTTTTTGGTGGTTAAAGGGGGGTTTAGATATGATAGGAAGTTTTTGATTTTTGAGTTAAAGATGGAAATTTTTTTTTTGGGGGGGAAAGTTTTAAAGGTTAAATAAGGGTTGTAGTATTTTTTGGTGGGGGTTAAGGGGGGGGGTTTAGGATATTGATAGGGGGAAGTTTTTGATTTTTGGAGTTAAAAAGTGGAATTTTTAGTTTGGGGGGGAAAGTTTTGAAAGTGGGTTAAAGTAAGGAGTTGTGGAGTGATTTTTTTGGTGGTTAAGGGGAGTTTAGATATGATAGGGGATAGTTTTTGGATTTTTGAGTTAAAAGAGATGGATTTTTATTTGGGGGGAAAGTTTTGAAGGGTGTTAAAAGTAAGGAGTTGGTAGTATTTTTTGTGGTTAAGGGAGATTGTATGATATGATGAGGGGAAGTTTTGATTTTTGGAGTTAAAGAGGATGGAAATTTTTATTTGGGGGGAAGAGTTTGAAAGTGGTTAAAATAAGAGTTGTTATATTTTTTGTGGGTTAAGGGGGAGGTTTATGAAGGTATAGGGGAAGTTTTTGATTTTTGAGTTAAAAGGAGTGGAATTTTTATTTGGGGGGAAAGTTTTAATGTGGTTAAAATAAGGGAGTTGGTAGTATTTTTTGTGGTGAAGGGGGAGGTTTAGATATGATAGGGGAAGTTTTTGATTTTTGAGTTAAAAGATGAAGATTTTTATTTGGGGGGAAGTTTGGAAAGGTGGTTAAATAAGGAGTTGTATATTTTTTGTGGTTAAGGGGGAGTTAGATATGATAGGGAAGTTTTTGATTTTTGGAGTTAAAAGATGGGAAGGGGTTTTTATTTGGGGGGGAAAGTTTTGAAAGTGGTTAAAAATAAGGATTGTAGGGATTTTTTTTGGGGGTTTAAAGGGGAGTTTAGATATTAGGGGAAAATTTTTGGGTTTTTGAGTTAAAGAATGGGAAAATTTTATTTGGGGGGGAAAGTTTTGAAGGTGTTAAATAAGGATTGGGAGTATTTTTTTGGGTTAAGGGGGAGGATTTAGATAGTGATAGGGAAGTTTTTGATTTTTGGGGTTAAAAGTGGAATTTTTATTTGGGGGGAAAGTTTTAAAGTGGTTAAAATAAGAGTTGTGAGTATTTTTTGGTGTTAAGGGGAGTTTAGATGTGATAGGGGGAAGTTTTTGATTTTTGGATTAAAGGGGGAAATTTTTTTTGGGGGGAAAGGGGAAAAAGGGTTAAAAAAAGGGGGTGGGGGTATTTTTTTGGTGGGGGAAGGGGGGGTTTAGATTGGGGTAGGGGAAAAATTTTATTTTTGGGGGGGAAAAGATGAAAATTTTTTTTTTGGGGGGGGAAATTTGGGGAAAGGGGGTTAAAAGAAGATTTTAGATTTTTTTTGGGGGGGGTTAAGGGGAGGGTGGGGGGGAAATTTTTGATTTTTTTGGGGTTAAAGGATGGAAGTTTTTTTTTTTGGGGGAAAGTTTTTAAATGGTTTAAAATAAGGGTTGGTAATTTTTTTGGTGGGGGGGGAGGGTTTGATAGGATGGGGGGGAAGTTTTTGGGTTTTTGGGGTTAAAAGGGGGGGAATTTTTTTGGGGGGGGAAATTTTGGGGAAAGGTGGGTTAAAAGAAGGGGTTGGGGAATTTTTTTGGTGGTTTTGGGGGGAGGTTTTGATATATGGGGAATTTTTATTTTTGAAATAAAAGAAAAATTTTTTTTTGGGGGGGGAAATTTTTAAAATGGGGTTAAATAAGAGGATATTTTTTGTGGGTTAAGGGGATTAGAATTTTAAGGGAAGTTTTTTATTTTGATTTTAAAAGATGGGAATTTTTTTTTGGGGGGAAATTTTTTTAAATGGGTTTAAAAAAAGGAGGGATTTTTTTTGGGGTAAGGGGGGTTAGAAATATAGGGGGAATTTTTATTTTTTGGATTGAAAAATAAATTTTTATTTGGGGTAAATTTGAAAGGAAAAAAAGGGTTTAATTTTTTTTTTTAAAAAAAGGGAATTTATAAAATTTTTTTTTTATTAAAAAAAATTTTTTATTTTGGGGGGAAAATTTTGAAGTGGGGAAAAAATTTGTTTTTTTTTTTTTAGGGGAGGTTTGGAAATGGGAAAAATTTTTGTTTTTTGGAAAAAAAAAATTTTTTTTTTGGGGGGAAATTTTAAAGGGTAAATAAATTGATATTTTTTGGGTTTAAGGGGAAAATTAAAAAATAAGGGGAAATTTTTATTTTGGATTAAAAAGATAAAAAATTTTTTTTGGGGGGGAGATTTTAAATGAAAATAAATTGAAAAATTTTTTTTTTTAAAAGGGGGGTTTAATTGAAAAAGGGAAAAAATTTTATTTTTTGGATTAAAAAAAAATTTTTAATTTGGGGGGAAAAAATTTTTAAAGTGGTTAAAATAAAAGGAAGGTTGGTAATTTTTTTTGTGTTTGGAGTTTTAATATGAAGGAAAAGTTTTTTGGGATTTTTGGGTTAAAAATGGGAAAATTTTTTTTTTGGGGAAAGTTTTGTGGAAAAAAGGAAGTTTTAATTTTTTTGGGGGGAGGGAGGTTTAAAAATGGGAAAATTTTTATTTGGATTAAAAAAAAATTTTTTTTGGGGAGTTTTTGAATGGGTAAAAAAATTTTTTATTTTTTTTTGGGGGGTTTTAAAATTTAATATATTGGGAATTTTGATTTTTATTAAAAATGGAAAAATTTTATTTGGAAATTTGAAAGGTTAAATTTTGGGTTTAGTTTTTTTGGGTGTTAGGGGGGAAAAATTTATTGATGAGGGAAATTTTTTTTTGATTTAAAAAGAAATTTTTTTTGGGGGGAAATTTTAAAGTGTTTAAAAAAAAGGTGTAGTATTTTTTTGGTTTAAAAGGTTTTAAAATTATAGGGGAAATTTTTATTTTTTGAGTTAAAAATAAATTTTTATTTGGGGGGGTTTTAAAGGGGTTTTAAAAAAAATTGGTATTTTTTTTTGGGGTTGGAGGTTTTTTATTATGGGGAAGTTTTTTTTTTGTTAAAAGTGGAAAATTTTTTTTTTGGGGGGGGAAATTTTTGTTAAAAGAAATTTTATATTTTTTTTGTTAAGGGGGGTTTAGATATGAGGGGAAAATTTTTTATTTTTGAGTTTAAAAGTGAAATTTTTTTTTTTGGGGGGAAATTTTAAATTTTAAAATAAAAGGTTGTATTTTTTTTGGGTTAAGGGGAAATTTTTTGGAAGTATAGGGGAAGTTTTATTTTTATTAAAAAGGAGATTTTTTTTGGGGGAATTTTAAATTTAAAAGAAGTTTATATTTTTTTTTTAAGGGGATTTAAATTTTAAAATTTTTTTTTTTTTATTAAAAAAGAAATTTTTATTTTGGGGAAGGAAAAAAAGGTTAAATAAATTTTAATTTTTTGGGGGGAAATTTTGATAGGGGTTAGGTTTTTTTTTTTATTTAAAAAGAAATTTTTATTTTGGGGAAGTTTTTAAATTTAAAATAAGGAAAATTTAGTTTTTTTTTTAAGGGGGTTTAATATATAGGGAAATTTTTTTTTTAGTTAAAAATAAGTTTTATTTGGGGGGGAAATTTTAAAGGGGTTTAAAATAAATTGTAATTTTTTTGTTAAGGGGGGGAATAGATAGGAATTTTATTTATTAAAAGGAAAATTTTTTTGGGGAAATTTTAAAGTGGGTTAAAAAAAAAAAAATTTTTTTTGGGTTTAAGGGGAAATTTAAAAAAATTATAGGAATTTTTTTTTTTAAAAGGAAATTTAGTTTGGGGGGAATTTTTAAGTTTAAAATAAAGGGAATTTTTTTTTTTAAGGGGGAGATAGATAGGGGAATTTATTTTTTTTTAAAAATAAATTTTTTTTTTGGGGGGGAAAGTTTTAAATTTAAAATAAGGAGGGTTATTTTTTTTTGGGGGTTAAAGGGGGAAAATTTAATATGAAGGAAATTTTTTTGATTTTAAAAATAAATTTTTATTTGTAAATTGGGGGGTTAAAAAAATTTAGATTTTTTTTTTAAGGGAAATTTGAAGATAAAAATTTATTTTTTAAAAATGAATTTTATTGGGGGGAAAGTTTTTAAAAGTTTAAAAAAAAGGGTAGATTTTTTGGGAAGATTAAATATGGGGGAAATTTATTTTATTAAAAATTAAATTTTTATTTGGGGGGGGAAATTTTTTGGAATGGTTAAAAAAGGGGGTTGAAATTTTTTTTGGAAGGAAAATTTAAAGTTGGGGGAAGTTTTTTTTTGGATTTTAAAGAAAATTTTATTTGGGGGGGGAAAAAAATGGGGTTAAAAAAATTTAGATTTTTTTGGGGTTGGGGGGAAATTTTAAAAAGATGGGGGAAGTTTTAAATTTTTTTTAAAAAATGAAATTTTTTAAATTTGGGGGAAAAATTTTTAAAGTGGGGTTAAATAAATTTAGTTTTTTTTGGTAAATGAGGGTTTATGAAATATAGGAAAGTTTTTATTATTTAAAAATTAAATTTTATTTGGGGAAATTTTTAAAGGGTTAAAAAAAAAATTTATATTTTTTTGTTAAGGGGGTTTTTTTTTTTTTTTTATTTAAAATAGAAGGGAAAAATTTTTTTGGGGGAAAAAATAAATTTTTTGGAAATTTTAAAAAAAAATAAAAGGGAAAATTTTATTTTTTGGTGGGGTTAAAAAAATTTAAAAGAAATTTTTTTGGGTGGGGGTTTAAAAAAAAATTTTTTGGATTTTAAAAATTAAAAAAGTGGAAATTTTTTTTAAAAAATTTTTTGGGGGGAAAGTTTAAAATTGGGTTTAAAAAAAGATTTGAAATTTTTTTTTGGGGGGAAAAGAAAAAAAAATTTTGGGGAATTTTTATTTTTAAAAAATTAAAGAAAAAAGGAAATTTTAAAAGGGGGGGGGAAAAAAATTGGGAAATTGGGGTTTAAAAAAAGGGAATTTTTTTTTTTGGGTTAGAATAAAAAGGGTTGGAAGGGGTTTTTAAAGGTTAAAAAAGGAAATTTTTTATTTTGGGGAGATTTAAAAAAAATTTTTAAATAAAATTTTAAATTTTTTTTGGGGGGTTTTAAAAAATTTGGGGGTGGGATTTAATAATAAAATAAAAGGGAAAATTTTATTTTTGGGGAAATGGGGAAATTTTATTTTGGGGGGAAATTTTTTTTGGGGGGTTAAAAAAAAAAAAGGGGGGGGGGGTTTTTAAATAAAAAAAAAATTTTTTTTAAAAAAGGGAGATTAGAAATTTTGTGAAAAAAAGGGGAAATTTTTAAGGGGTTTAAAAAAGGGTTTGGGGAAGGGGGTTTTTAGTTTGGGGAAAAGGGGTTTTAATTTGGGTTAAAAATTGGGGGGGAAAAATTGAAAATTATTTGTTTGTTTTTTGGGGGGAATTAAATAAAGATTTGGGGGGGGGGGTTTATTAAAATTTTTTAAAAAAATTTTTTAATGTTTTAAAAAAGGGGGGGGAAAAAAAAAATTGGTTTAAATAAAAAGGAAATTTTAGGGGGTTTTAAAAATTAAAAATTTTGGGGGGGGTTTTAATTTGGGGAAAATTAATGGAAAAGGGGGGAAAAAAAAAAAGGGGGGAAAAAAAAGTAAATTTTTATGAGGGGGGAAATTTAAAAAGGGTGGGTTTTTAAAATTAAAAATGGGGAAAATTTTTTTTGGTAAATAAAATTTTTAGAAAAAAATGGGAAATTTTTTTGGGGGGAAAAAAAAGAATTTGGGTAAAATTTAGAATAAAAAAGGAAATGTTTTAAGTTAATGGGGGAAATAGAATTTGAGGTAGAAAATGGAAATTTTTAGGAAGGTAATTAAAAAAAGGTGTTGGGAATGGGTATTTTAATTGAAAGGGAATTTTTATTGGTAGAATGGGGGATAATGGTTTTGGGGGTTTAATAATGGGTTATTTTTTTTGGGTTGGAAATGAAATGGTTGGGGATTGATTTATATAAGAAAGGATTTAATGGTTAAAATTTGGGGATATAGGTTTAGGTAAAAAGGTAAATTTTTTTAGGAAGGGGAATAATAAAAGAGGTTGAGAAGGGTATTTTATGTGGGAAAGGAAATTAATAGGTTTGAATTGGTGGGGAAAAGAATAAAGAATAATGGAATTTATGGGAGGGGAGAATTAGAAATAAATAGGTTTGTGAAATGGGGAATTAATAAGTGGAAGATTGTTAAAAGATGTGGGGGGATAGAAGAAATTGAGGGAAATTAAATAGGTTAAATTGGGGGGGGGGGGGGGGGGGGGGGGGGGGGGGGGGGGGGGGGGGGGGGGGGGGGGGGGGGGGGGGGGGGGGGGGGGGGGGGGGGGGGGGGGGGGGGGGGGGGGGGGGGGGGGGGGGGGGGGGGGGGGGGGGGGGGGGGGGGGGGGGGGGGGGGGGGGGGGGGGGGGGGGGGGGGGGGGGGGGGGGGGGGGGGGGGGGGGGGGGGGGGGGGGGGGGGGGGGGGGGGGGGGGGGGGGGGGGGGGGGGGGGGGGGGGGGGGGGGGGGGGGGGGGGGGGGGGGGGGGGGGGGGGGGGGGGGGGGGGGGGGGGGGGGGGGGGGGGGGGGGGGGGGGGGGGGGGGGGGGGGGGGGGGGGGGGGGGGGGGGGGGGGGGGGGGGGGGGGGGGGGGGGGGGGGGGGGGGGGGGGGGGGGGGGGGGGGGGGGGGGGGGGGGGGGGGGGGGGGGGGGGGGGGGGGGGGGGGGGGGGGGGGGGGGGGGGGGGGGGGGGGGGGGGGGGGGGGGGGGGGGGGGGGGGGGGGGGGGGGGGGGGGGGGGGGGGGGGGGGGGGGGGGGGGGGGGGGGGGGGGGGGGGGGGGGGGGGGGGGGGGGGGGGGGGGGGGGGGGGGGGGGGGGGGGGGGGGGGGGGGGGGGGGGGGGGGGGGGGGGGGGGGGGGGGGGGGGGGGGGGGGGGGGGGGGGGGGGGGGGGGGGGGGGGGGGGGGGGGGGGGGGGGGGGGGGGGGGGGGGGGGGGGGGGGGGGGGGGGGGGGGGGGGGGGGGGGGGGGGGGGGGGGGGGGGGGGGGGGGGGGGGGGGGGGGGGGGGGGGGGGGGGGGGGGGGGGGGGGGGGGGGGGGGGGGGGGGGGGGGGGGGGGGGGGGGGGGGGGGGGGGGGGGGGGGGGGGGGGGGGGGGGGGGGGGGGGGGGGGGGGGGGGGGGGGGGGGGGGGGGGGGGGGGGGGGGGGGGGGGGGGGGGGGGGGGGGGGGGGGGGGGGGGGGGGGGGGGGGGGGGGGGGGGGGGGGGGGGGGGGGGGGGGGGGGGGGGGGGGGGGGGGGGGGGGGGGGGGGGGGGGGGGGGGGGGGGGGGGGGGGGGGGGGGGGGGGGGGGGGGGGGGGGGGGGGGGGGGGGGGGGGGGGGGGGGGGGGGGGGGGGGGGGGGGGGGGGGGGGGGGGGGGGGGGGGGGGGGGGGGGGGGGGGGGGGGGGGGGGGGGGGGGGGGGGGGGGGGGGGGGGGGGGGGGGGGGGGGGGGGGGGGGGGGGGGGGGGGGGGGGGGGGGGGGGGGGGGGGGGGGGGGGGGGGGGGGGGGGGGGGGGGGGGGGGGGGGGGGGGGGGGGGGGGGGGGGGGGGGGGGGGGGGGGGGGGGGGGGGGGGGGGGGGGGGGGGGGGGGGGGGGGGGGGGGGGGGGGGGGGGGGGGGGGGGGGGGGGGGGGGGGGGGGGGGGGGGGGGGGGGGGGGGGGGGGGGGGGGGGGGGGGGGGGGGGGGGGGGGGGGGGGGGGGGGGGGGGGGGGGGGGGGGGGGGGGGGGGGGGGGGGGGGGGGGGGGGGGGGGGGGGGGGGGGGGGGGGGGGGGGGGGGGGGGGGGGGGGGGGGGGGGGGGGGGGGGGGGGGGGGGGGGGGGGGGGGGGGGGGGGGGGGGGGGGGGGGGGGGGGGGGGGGGGGGGGGGGGGGGGGGGGGGGGGGGGGGGGGGGGGGGGGGGGGGGGGGGGGGGGGGGGGGGGGGGGGGGGGGGGGGGGGGGGGGGGGGGGGGGGGGGGGGGGGGGGGGGGGGGGGGGGGGGGGGGGGGGGGGGGGGGGGGGGGGGGGGGGGGGGGGGGGGGGGGGGGGGGGGGGGGGGGGGGGGGGGGGGGGGGGGGGGGGGGGGGGGGGGGGGGGGGGGGGGGGGGGGGGGGGGGGGGGGGGGGGGGGGGGGGGGGGGGGGGGGGGGGGGGGGGGGGGGGGGGGGGGGGGGGGGGGGGGGGGGGGGGGGGGGGGGGGGGGGGGGGGGGGGGGGGGGGGGGGGGGGGGGGGGGGGGGGGGGGGGGGGGGGGGGGGGGGGGGGGGGGGGGGGGGGGGGGGGGGGGGGGGGGGGGGGGGGGGGGGGGGGGGGGGGGGGGGGGGGGGGGGGGGGGGGGGGGGGGGGGGGGGGGGGGGGGGGGGGGGGGGGGGGGGGGGGGGGGGGGGGGGGGGGGGGGGGGGGGGGGGGGGGGGGGGGGGGGGGGGGGGGGGGGGGGGGGGGGGGGGGGGGGGGGGGGGGGGGGGGGGGGGGGGGGGGGGGGGGGGGGGGGGGGGGGGGGGGGGGGGGGGGGGGGGGGGGGGGGGGGGGGGGGGGGGGGGGGGGGGGGGGGGGGGGGGGGGGGGGGGGGGGGGGGGGGGGGGGGGGGGGGGGGGGGGGGGGGGGGGGGGGGGGGGGGGGGGGGGGGGGGGGGGGGGGGGGGGGGGGTGGGGGGGGGGGGGGGGGGGGGGGGGGGGGGGGGGGGGGGGGGGGGGGGGGGGGGGGGGGGCGGGGGGGGGGGGGGGGGGGGGGGGGGGGGGGGGGGGGGGGGGGGGGGGGGGGGGGGGGGGGGGGGGGGGGGGGGTGGGGGGGGGGGGGGGGGGGGGGGGGGGGGGGGGGGGGGGGGGGGGGGGGGGGGGGGGGGGGGGGGGGGGGGGGGGGGGGCGGGGGGGGGGGGAGATAAGATAGGAATAATGAGTTGAATATAATGGGTAAATTTTATGGAGGGGAATTGAAATAAAAAGGTTTGGGGAATGGGGTAATTTAATAATAAAAGTAAAGGAAATTTTTAATTAGGTTAAAGAATTGGGGGATATAAATAGAATATTAGAGTTAGAATAAAATGGTAATTTTTTATGAGGGGAAATTGAAATAAAAAGTTTGGGGAATGGGGTAATTTAATAAGTGAAAAGTAAAAGGGAAATTTTTATTAGTTAAAAATTGGGGGAGATAAATGTAATATTGGAGGTTAGAATAAATGGGGAATTTTTTATGGAGTGGGGAGAATTGAAATAAAAAGGTTGGGAATGGGGTAATTTAATAAGTAAAAAGTAAAAGGGAAATTTTTAATAGGTTAAGAATTGGGGGAGATAAATAGAATTTGGTTAGAATAAATGGGGTAAATTTTTTATGGAGGGGTAAAATGGAGAATAAAAAGGTTTGGGGGAATGGGGGTAATTTAATAATGAAAAGTAAAAAGGAATTTTAATTGAGTTTAAAATTGGGGGGGGGGATAAATAGGAATATTGAGGTTAGAATAGAAATGGGGTAAATTTTATGGGGGAAAGTTGAGGATAAAAGAGGTTTGGGGAATGGGGGTATTTAATAAGTAAAAGTAAAAGGGAAAATTTTAATTAGTTAAAGAATTGGGGGGAGATAAGATAGAATATTGAGGGTTAGAATAAAATGGGTAAATTTTTTATGGGAGGGAAATGAGATAAAAAGGAGTTTGGGAATGGGGGTAATTTAATAAGGTGAAAGGAAAAGGGAAATTTTAATTGAGGGTTAAAGAATTGGGGGGGAGATAAGATAGGAAATTGAGGTTAGAATAGAAATGGTAAATTTTTTATGGAGGGGGAAATTGAGAATAAAGAAGTTTGGGGAATGGGTATTTAAAAGTGAAAAGTTAAAGGGAAATTTTTAATTAGGTTAAAGAATTGGGGGGGGAGATAAATAGAATATTGGAGGTTAGAATAGAAATGGGGTAAATTTTTATGGGAGGGGGAAATTGAAATAAAAGGGTTTGGGGAATGGGTAATTTAATAAGTAAAGGTAAAAGAATTTTTAATAGGTTAAAATTGGGGGGGAGATGAAATAGGAATATGAGGTTAAATAAAATGGGTAATTTTTATGGAGGGGGAAATTGAAATAAAAAAGTTTGGGGGGAATGGGGTAATTTAAAAGGAAAAGTAAAAGGAAATTTTTATGAGTTAAAGAATTGGGGGAGAAGATAGAATATTGAGGTTAGAATAAAGGTAAATTTTTATGGAGGGGAAATTGATAATAAAAAGGTTTGGGGAAATGGGGTAATTTAATAAGTGAAGAGTAAATAAAATTTTTAATTAGGTTTAAAATGGGGGAGATAAGATAAATTTATTGAGGTTAGAATTAATGGGTAAATTTTTTATGAGGGGAATTAGAATAAAAAGTTTGGGAATGGGGTAATTTAATAAGGAAAAGTAAAAGGAAATTTTTAATAGGTTAATGAAATTGGGGGGAGATAAGATAGGAATATTGAGGTTAGAATAAAATGGGGTAAATTTTTTATGGGAGGGGGAATTAGAATAAAAGAGGTTTGGGGGAATGGAATTAATAAGTAAAAAATTAAAGAAATTTTTAATTGAGGTTAAAGAATTTGGGGGGAGATAAAGGTAAATTTGAGGGGTTTGAATAAAATGGTGTGAATTTTTTATGGAGAGGGAAAATTTAGAATAAAAGTTTGGGGAATGTAATTTAATAATTAAAAGAAAGGGAAATTTTTTAATAGTTAAAAATTGGGGGGAGATAAATAGAATATTGAGGTTAAATAAAGGAAATTTTTATGGAGGGGGAAATTGAAATAAAGAGTTTGGGAATGGGTAATTTAATAAGTAAAGTAAAAAATTTTTAATTAGGTTAAGAATTGGGGGAATAAGATAGAATATTGAGTTAAAAGAATGGGTAAATTTTTATGGGAGGGGGAATTGAAATAAAAAGTTTGGGGAATGGGGTAATTTAATAAGTGAAAATAAAATGAAATTTTTTTAGGTTAAGAATTGGGGGAATAGATGATATTGAGGTTAGAATAGAATGGGTAAGATTTTTTATGGGGGGAAAGTTGAAATAAAAAGGGTTGGGGAATGGGGTAATTAATAAGTGGGAAAGGGTAAAAGGAAATTTTTGGTTAAAAATTGGGGGAGATAAGATAGGAATATTGAGGTTAAATAAAATGGGGTAATTTTTATGGAGGGGAGGAATTAAATAAAAGAGGTTGGGGAATGGGGTAATTTAATAATGAAAGTAAAAGGGAAATTTTTAATAGTTAAAGAATTGGGGGAGATAAATAGAATATTGAGGTTAAAGAAAATGGGTTAAATTTTTTATGGGGGGAAATTAGAATAAAAAGGTTTGGGGAATGGGTAATTTAATAGTAAAATAAAAGGAAATTTTAATTAGTTAAAAATTGGGGGAGATAAGATAGAATATTAAGGTTAAATAAAATGGTAAATTTTATGGAGGGAAATTGAGAATAAAAAAGAGTTTGGGGGAATGGGGTAATTTAATAAGTGAATAAAAGGGAATTTTAATTAGTAAAGAATTGGGGGGAATAAATAGAATGATTGAGGTTAGAATAGAGAATGGGTAAATTTTTATGGGAGGGGAAATTAAATAAAGAGGTTTGGGGGAATGGGTAATTTAATAAGTGTAAAGTAAAAGGGAAATTTTAATTGAGGTTAAAAATGGGGGAGATAAGTAGAATATTGAGGGTTAAATAAATGGTAAAATTTTAGGAGGGAATTGAAATAAATAGGTTGGGGATGGGGTAATTAATAAAAATTAAAGGGAATTTTATTAGGTTAAAAATTGGGGGAGATAAGAAGAATATTAAGGTTAATAAAATGGTAAATTTTTTGGAGGGGAAATTGAAATAAAAAGGTTGGGGGAAATTGGTTTTAATAGTGAAAAGGTAAAGGGAATTTTTAATTAGGTAAAGAATTGGGGGGAGATGAAGATAGAATATTAGTTAGAATAAAATGGGTAAATTTTTATGAGGGGGAAAGTTGAAATAAAAAGGTTTGGGGAATGGGTAATTTAATAAGTGAAAGTAAAAGGGAAATTTTATAGTTAAAAATTGGGGGAATAAATAGGAATTTAGGTTAAATAAATGGGTAAATTTTTTATGGAGGGGAGAATTAAATAAAAAGTTTGGGGGAATGGGGGTAATTTAATATAAAAGTAAAAGGGAATGTTTAATTGATTAAAAGTTGGGGGAGATAAATGGAATATTTGAGTTAGAATAAAATGGGGTAAATTTTTATGGAGGGGGAGAATTGAAATAAAAGAGGTTTGGGAATGGGTAATTTATAAGGAAAAAAAAGAATTTAATTAGTTAAAATTGGGGGGGAGAAAGATAAATATTAGTTATAAAGGTAAATTTTTATGGGGAATAAATAAAAGGTTTGGGGAATTGGGGTAATTTAATAAGTGAAAGTAAAAGGAAATTTTTAATTAGGGTTTAAAGAATTGGGGGATAAGTAGAATATTGAGGGTTAGAATAAAATGGGTAAATTTTTTATGGAGGGGAGAATTGAAATAAAATTTGGGAATGGGGTAATTTAATAAGTAAAGTAAAAGGAAATTTTTAATTAGTTAAAGAATTGTGGGAGATAAGATAGGAATATGGAGGTTAGAATAAAATGGGTAAATTTTTATGGAGGGGAAATTAAATAAAAAGGTTTGGGGAATGGGGTAATTTAATAAGTAAAAGTAAAAGGAATTTTTAATGAGTTAAGAATTGGGTGAGATAAGATAGGAATATTGAGGGTTAGAATAAAATGGGTAAATTTTTTAGGAGGGGGGAAATTGAAATAAAAAGGTGTTTGGGGGAATGGGGTAATTTAATAAGTGAAAAGTAAAAGAAATTGTTTAATAGTTAAAAATTGGGGGGAGATAAGATAGAATATTGGGTTAGAATAAAATGGTAAAATTTTTATGGGAGGGGAAATTGAAATAAAAGAGTTTGGGAATGGGGGAATTTAATAAGTAAAAGTAAAAGGAAATTTTAATTAGGTTAAAGATTGGGGGGAGATAAGATAGGAATATTGGGTTAGAATAAAATGGGTAAATTTTTTATGGGGGGGGAAATTAGAATAAAAGAGGTTTGGGGAATGGGGTAATTTAATAATAAAAGTAAAAGGAAATTTTTAATTGAGTTAAAGAATTGGGGGAGATAAGATAGAATATTGAGGGTTAGAATAGAAATGGGTAAATTTTTATGGAGGGGAGAATTTAGAATAAAGAAGGTGTTGGGGAATGGGGTGAATTTAATAAGTGAAATAAAAGGAAATTTTTAATTAGGTTAAAGAAATTGGGGGAGATGAAATAGAATATTGGGGGTTAGAATAAGAATGGGTAAATTTTTATGGGAGGGGGAAATTTAAATAAAAAGTTTGGGGAATTTGGGGTAATTTAATAATGTGAAAAGTAAAAGGAAATTTTAATTGAGTTAAAGAATTGGGGGGAGATAAGATAGAATATTGAGGTTAGAATAAAATGGGTAAATTTTTAGGAGGGGGAAATTTGAAATAAAAAGGTTTGGGAATGGGTAATTTAATAAGTAAAAGTAAAAGGGAAATTTTAATTAGTTAAAGAATTGGGGGAGATAAGATAGGAATATTGGGGGTTAAATAAAATGGGGTTAAATTTTTTATGGAGGGGGGAAATTGAAATAAAAAGGTTTTGGGGAATGGGGGTAATTTAATAATGAAAAGGTAAAAGGGAAATTTTTAATTAGGTTAAAAATTGGGGGGAGATAAGATAGGAATATTGAGTTAGAATAAAATGGTAAATTTTTATTGGGAGGGGAAATTAAATAAAAAGGTTGGGGGAATGGGGTAATTTAATAAGTGAAAATAAAAGGAAATTTTTAATTAGGTTAAAAATTGGGGGGGAGATAAGATAGGAAAAGAATTTGGAGGGGGGAATAAAAAATGGGGTTTAAGGGTTTTTTTTTTTGGGAGGGGGAGAATTAAAAAGGGAGGTTTTGGGGGGGGGAAAGGGGGGTTAAATTTAAAAAGGGGAAAAGGTTTAAAAGGGGAAAATTTTTTAAATTTAGGAAAAGAATTTTGGGGGGGGAGATAAAATAGGAATATTGGGAGGGGGATAGAAATTGGGTGGGAAAAATTTTTTTGGGGGGGGGGGGGGGGAAAATTGAGGGAAAAAAAGGGGGGGGTTTTGGGGGGGAAAGGGGGGGAAATTTTAAAAAGGGGGGAAAAGGGGAAAGGGAAATTTTTTTAATTTTGGTTAAGAAAGGGGGGGAAAATAAGATAAAAAATATTGGGGGGGGTTAAAAATTAAAAAGGGGGGGAAATTTTTTATGGGGGGGGGGAGAAGTTGGGAATAAAATGGGGTTTTTGGGGGGTGGGGGGAATTTAAAAAGGTTTAAAGGGGTAAAAAGGAAAATTTTTTAAATTGGGGTTAAAGAATGGGGGGGGGGGATAAGATAGGAATATTGGGGGGGGTTAGAAAAAAAATGGGTAAATTTTTTTGGGAGGGGAAAGTTGAGAATAAAAAGTGTTTGGGGGAATGGGGGAGGAATTTAATAAGTGAAAAGGGTAAAAGGGAAATTTTAATTGAGGTTAAAGATTGGGGGGGGAGATAAGATAGGAATATTGGGAGGTTAGAATAGGAATGGGTAAGATTTTTTATGGGAGGGGGGAAATTGAAATAAAAAGAGGTTTTGGGGGGAATGGGGGTGTAATTTAATAAGTGAAAAGTAAAAGGGGAAATTTTAATTGAGGTTAAAGAATTGGGGGGGGAGATAAGATAGAATATTGGAGGGTTAGAATAAAATGGGGTAAATTTTTTATGGGAGGGGGAAATTGAGAATAAAAAGAGGGTTTGGGGGGAATGGGGTAATTTAATAAGGTGAAAAGGTAAAAGGGAATTTTTAATTGGTTAAAAGATTGGGGGGGGAGATAAGATAGGAATATTGGGGGTTAGAATAAAATGGGGTAAATTTTTTATGGGAGGGGGGGGAAAGTTGAGAATAAAGAGGTTTGGGGGAATGGGGGTGAGATTAATAAGTGAAAAGTAAAAGGGAAATTTTTAATTGATGTTAAAGAATTGGGGGGGAGATAAGATAGAATTTGAGGGGGTTAGAATAGAAAAGGGTAAATTTTTTATGGAGGGGGGGAGAATTGAGAAAAAAGAGGTTTGGGGGGGGAAAGGGGGGTATTTAATAAGTGAAAGAGGTAAAGGGGAAATTTTAATTGAGGTTAAGAATTGGGGGGGGATAAGATAGAATATTGAGGGTTAGAATAAAATGGGTAAGATTTTTATGGGAGGGGGGAAATTGAGAATAAAAAGGTTTGGGGGGAATGGGGTAATTTAATAAGTGAAAAGTAAAAGGGAAATTTTTAATTGAGGTTAAAGAATTGGGGGAGATAAGATAGAATATTGGAGGGTTAGAAAAAGAATGGGTGGAAATTTTTTTGGAGGGGGGGGAATTAAATTAAAAAGGTGGGGGGGGAATGGGGGTAATTTAATAAGGGTAAAGGTAAAAGGGGAATTTTTTAAAGAGGTTAAAAATTGGGGGGGAGATAAGATAGGAATATTGAGGGGTTAAATAAAATGGGTAAGATTTTTTATGGGAGGGGGGAAAAATTTGGGGAATAAAAGAAGGGGTTGGGGGGGAATGGGGGTAATTTAATAAGTGAAAAGTAAAGGGGAATTTTTAATTAGGTTTAAAAAATTGGGGGGAGATAAGATAAAGGGAAAATTGGAGGGGTTAGAATAAGAATGGGTAAATTTTTATGGGAGGGGGAAGGGGTTTAAATAAAAAAGGGTTTGGGGGGGAAAGGGGGTGAATTTAATAAGGGGGAAATAAAAGGGAAATTTTATTAGGTTAAAGAATTGGGGGAGATAAATAGGAATATTGAGGGGGAGAAAAAAATGGGGTAAATTTTTTATGGGAGGGGGGGAATTTAAATAAAAAGTTTGGGGGGGGAAAGGGGGAAAATTTAAAAAGTAAAATTAAAAGGGAATTTTTAAATTAGGTTAAAGAATTGGGGGGGGGGATAAGTAGGGAAAATTAGGGGTTGAAAAAGAATGGGGTAAATTTTTATTGGAGGGGGAGGGAATTGAAATAAAAAGGGTTTTTGGGGAATGGGGGAGGGGTTTGGGGGGAAAGGGGGAATTTTAAAAATTTAAAGTAAAAGGGAAAAATTTTAATTAGGTTAAAAATTTGGGGGGAAAAGATAGGGAAATTGAGGGTTAAAAATAAAAAGGGTTTAAAATTTTTTTTTGGGGGGGGGGGAAAAATTTTTTAAATTTAAAAGGGGGTTTGGGGGGAAAGGGGGAATTTTTAAAAAAGGGAAAAGTAAAAAGGGAAAATTTTTAAAGGGTTAAAAATTTGGGGGGGGATAAATAGGAAAATTGGGGTTTAAAATAAAAATGGGAAATTTTTTTTGGGGGGGGGGAAATTAGGGAAAAAAAAGGGTTTTGGGGAAAAGGGGGAATTTAAAAAGTGAAAAAGGGGAAAAGGAAAAATTTTTTAAAAAGGTTAAAAATTGGGGGGGAAAGATAGGAAATTGAGGGGTTGAATAAAAAGGGGGGAAATTTTTTAGGGGGGGGGGAAAGGTATTGAGGGTTTTGGGGGGAAAGGGGGAATTAAAAATTTAATAAAATAAAAGGGGGAAATTTTTTAAATTTGGGTTTAAAAATTTGGGGGGGGGGATAAAAATTTGGAATTGGGGGGTTAAAAAATAAAAAGGGGTTAAAATTTTTTTGGGGGGGGGAAATTTTAAATTTTAAAAATGTTGGGAATGGGGGTTAAATTTTAAAATTTGGGGAAAAGTTAAAGGAAAATTTTTTTTTTAGGGTTTTAAAAAATTGGGGGAGATAAGATAGGAAAATTGGGGGTTAGAAAATTAAAGGGGGGATGGGTTTTTTTGGGGGGGAAATTTATTTAAAAAGGGTTTTTTGGAAGGGTTTAATTTTAAAAATTTTAATGTTAAAAAGGGGGGTTTTTTAAATTAGGGTTAAAAAATTGGGGGGGGAATAAGAAAGAATTTTTGAGGGGTTTGAATAAAATGGGTAAATTTTTTATGGGGGGGAAATTGGGGGGAAAAAAGTTTGGGGAATGGGGTAATTTAATTAATTTAAAGTAAAAAAAAATTTTTTAATTTTAAAAAATTGGGGGGGGGGATAAATAGGAATATTGGGGGGGTTAGAATAAAATTTGGGGGAAATTTTTTTTTTGGGGGGGAAATTTTAAAAAAAGAAAGGGGTTTTTGGGGAAAGGGGGTAATTTAATATGAAAATAAAAGGGGGAAATTTTTTTTTTTTTTTAAAAATTGGGGGGGGATAAGATAAATTTGGAAGGGTTTGAATAAAATGGGTAAATTTTTATTTGGGGGGGAAATTAAATAAAAAGGTTTGGGGGAAAGGGGGATTAATAATTTAAAAGGGGAAAAGGGGAAAATTTTTAAATTAGGTTTTAAAAAATTTGGGGGAGAAAATAGGGAAAATTGGGTTAGAATAAAAAGGGGGAAATTTTTTATGGGGGGGGGGAAATTTTAAATTTAAAAAGGGGTTTTGGGGGGAAAGGGGGGAATTTAAAAATTGAAAAAAAAGGGATATTTTTTAAATTTTTTTAATGAATGGGGGGGGGGATAAGATTGGAATATTTAGGGGAGAATAAAATGGGGGAAATTTTTTTAAAGGGGGGGAAAAAGAAATAAAAAGTTTTGGGGGAAAGGGGGGGAATTAATAAGGGAAAATTTAAAGGGGAAATTTTTTAAAAAGGTTTTTTGAATTGGGGGGGATAAGTAGGGGAAATTAGTTAGAAAAAATGGGGAAATTTTATTGGGGGGGGGAATTG
>JAODAL010052417.1:0-25991 GCA_025379985.1 Phyllomedusa bahiana
ATCCGTGCCCCTTGTAAAGGGCTTCCCATCTCCGCCACTTTTTTTTTTTTCGTTTTTTTATACAATGCAATAGGCTGTATAAACAATCGTGCTCTCCACCGGTGAAGCACCCTAGGGGAACTCAAAGTTAAAGTTAAAACAAAAAAAAAATGTTTAAAAGTGTAAAGTATATACAGTATATATAGAGGGGATGATTTGCGCTTTTGCCATTTTTTTCAATAAAAAAACAAACAAAATAATAAAAAAGTTACACACATTTGGTATCGGCGCATCCAAAAAAGTGAGGTCTATTAAAATATAGCATCATTAATCCCATACGCTGAACACCGTAGACGAAAAAATATCCAAACGCCGAAATTTTAGTCCCATAAAAATTAGAATAAAAGTGATCAAAAATGCCGCATCTATCCCAAAATGGTATCAATAAGAAGTACACTTCAGGTTGCACCATAACTCAGGTGTATTGGTGGAAGTGCAAAAAAAGTTATTGGTTGCAGAACATGTTGGATTTTTTTTTACGCAATCTCTAAAATCAAACTTGCTGAATACAGAGCACACATCATTTATACTGGAGAGCACAAAAGCCCTCATATGTCTATGTAGACGGAAAAATATGGCTATTGGAAGACGAGAGGAAAAAAATGTTTCAACCCCTAAAAATAGTTTGGTCGTTAAGGGATTAAATGTGACTTGGAGACTGATTATTCATGTTAAATTTTAGTGGGGCACTCATTGCTTGTAAGTCTCCACAAATCTTCATGGTGCCTCTTCCTAATGAGGAACATTATCCCTTTTGAGCTATATCTAAAGCCTCTGCCTGTCAGAACCCTTCTGTGCACTGATGAGGAGCAAACACCCCAAAACAGCTATCTGCAGATTAGTTACTTGCTTGACTTTAATCTCATTAAGTCACATTTCAAGGCTCTGATTTAGATATGACTTTAAGGAACGCTACATCCGATAGGTGGTATTGGTGCCCTAACTCTTTTTCCTAAAGTTTATTTAAGTATACTAAGAGAAATTTAGTATTTAATGATGGAGCAATTCCTTCAAGCAAAATGGCTGCTCATAAATATCCATTGGGAGTTCCAACCCTTTCCAAAATGCATATTTTAGCAACCTCCTCTACATTGTGGCAGTTGATTGGCCTCCGATTTGACCTCATATTCACTGTTGAGTATGATTGGTTAAAGCCTTTTAGACTAATTCAGAGACAGAAAAACCCCTAATACTCTATTGCTTCTAATCAAAATTTGATGAAAAATGTCTCAGTTGGATATTAAATATATAACATATTTTAACTGATATTATCTTTTGTACACATTAAATATTTTGTCTTCCAAAAATAGAAAAAGAAGCAGCACCACAAATATCAAAAACAGTGATTTTAATCACCCAAGTCTATACACACTGTACAGCTACGTTTCAGCTCTTCCATAGAAACATTTTCAAGCCAAATGTGTCTCTGCAACAACTTGCCTATATACAAAGTGATAACAATTCATCAATAAAGTGCAATTTGCCTATATAACACTAGAATCCAGAAAACAAGCGAATTGGCACCAGTCCGCAGCACAGGAGCTCTGGTCAGTGTTCCACTGGTCAGTCCCCGCTTTTCACCAGCGGTGCATGCTTACTAAAAGACCCATGTAAATGTATTCACAGAGGCAGAGGCGTAACTTAAAGCTTCTGGGCCCTAGTGCAAATAGTGAAATGGGGCCCTTCAGTTACCATGTGCCATTGACAATGCTGTAGCAGAAAGGCTTTTGGGCCCCCTCAATCCGCAGGGCCCAGTACCTCTGCACCCCCTATAGCTATGCCCCTGCACAGAGGAAAACAAAGCAGCATCCATAAAATCCATAAAAGGCAGATAGCTGCACATACAACGGTAGAAGCTTAGAAAGTGAATGAGTGTCGTGTATAATCCTGTCCACGCGCTTCAACCTTTGTCTGTGCCACTATCTGCCTTTTATGGAATAAAGAGTTAGAAAGAAAGAGCGGTGACTGCTGCTTTTTCCTCTGTGAATACATTTGCATATATGACATTGACAATACAATAAACAGCTTCAATAAGTGACAAGTTTCCAAATACATAGATGCTTCATAAGAGAACAACAAAAAAAATCATGTGGATAAAATCATATGGTTACAGTAGAAACACTTAAATTAAACAATCAAAAGGATTACTAAAACATGAGGATTTGGGGTCTAACTCCAGAAGCCTGCACACGGTTATATTATTCTGTTATACATACAGTGCTGCTCCTCTGCAAGACATATTGATTTATTAAATAAAGTATCTCAAAAAGTAAGTATTTTTGTAAATATTGTACTATATCTTTTCACGGGACAACAATAAAGTATGAGACTTTGATACAATTTAACAAGTAATGACACATAGTAGGGAGTATGGATGGTAATTCCAGCTTCTCCTCACCTGTACAGGTATAAAAATTAACCCAAACATCTTCTCCCAATGACTTTAACTCCTTAATGACCGCCTTGCGTCTTTTGGCGTCAGGCATTTCAGGTCGTTCGTCTGCATGAGTTTTTTCCCGTCACGCAACATTGGATTTTGCGGCCCGGGCACCGCCAGCCCCCTGAAACGGGCTTTTACTACAAAAGACCTGATCCCAGCGCAGCTCCTCAAACCCTTTGTTTTCCCGCTTTTTCGTCCCCGAAAGCGAAATAAAAGGGTTTTTCCCCTTTCGGGGTGATCGGAACACCCGGGTGACCCACAGAGCCCGGGAAGGGCTGCACTCAGCCCTGGGGACCCAGATAGCCCCAGGGCTGTCTGTGAAACAATTCCAGCGATCACAGACTGTGACGCCCTATCACTGCCTATGCAGAAGGTTATAAAGTATTAGCATATATGAATAGCTAAACATTACCAATGTTAAAAAAAAAAAAAAAATAACACATTTCTCCCTTCAGGGGATTTTAAAAAAAAAAGAATTAAAAAAAAAAAAAAATAAAAAAATAAAAAAAAATATTTAATAAGAAAAATTTGCCTACATTACCACACAAAAAAAAAAACCCTACACATATTGGGTACCACACCCATAAAAACCCTGTAAATTTAAAACAACATTTATTAAGTGTAAGTAAAGGGTGTAAAAAAAAAAAAAAAAAAAAAAACATAAATAAAAAAAAATTTTAAACAAAATTCGCAATTATTCAAGGGAATTTAAAATATTCCCCCATAAAGTACAACTTTTTCTCGAATAAAACGAGGGGTATGAGGAAAAAAATAAAAAAAAATTTTTGGCATTAATACTTTTTTAGGGGTTCGCTTAAAGGGGTTAATGGGGTTTTAGTTTTAAAATCGAACCTAACACCACACGTTCGAATTTTGAAACAAAACCCAAAATTTTTTTTACTGGGGGGCCCCCCAAAAAAACTTAAAAGCCAAAAATACTTGGGTCATAAAATGATTAATGAAAATGTGATAATGTTTTCTATAGCATAAAATATAGTTTACTACACGGTGTATAGTATATTTGTATGTATATATACATATTACACATTGTAGCATATAAACAGTGTACAGAATACTATGCAGTATAAATATGTATAGCAAACAATGTATACAAATCTCCAGCTCGGATTTGTAAATTTTCAACATATTTGCTATTTATTTTTTTACAAACATAGCAAAAGAACAGGGGAATTCTTATATGATATCACCTTTTTCCCTTTTTAAAATCAAGTTCAGAAAAGTCAGCGTTTTCTACAAAGCCTGATTCTGAGCCTCAATCTCATGTTCCATCGGGAATGAAATAAAAAGTAACGCAGCAACTTGCACTCTGTTTCTCCGTGTCAATGACGGACATCACGGCAGAAACCCGACTGACCCATTGTAATTAATATGGTCCGCTGGGCTGTGGGGGTCTGTTGTGAATGGAACCCATGGTTTCCGTTTCCACCTCTGCGCCGGAGATTCCAAAAGGAACACTCCGACACCGACGTGAACCAAGCCTAAGAAGTTTCACATTGGTTTTACAATTTCTTTCATCAGTAGATTTGTATTCCTGGACTCTGCTTTCAATTAAAACAAAGACTAATTACTTTGTGTATTTTCTCGCCCTCTTGACAATTACTTGTAACCATTTGCAATCTTGGTTTTCTGATTTGGAAAATGAAATTTTATTTCCCCAAATTTTACCATGGGGCTTGGTTTTGTTGGTGACATATTAGCATTTTGCCATGTAAATTGCTGTCATGCTAAAGGCTCTCAACTGGGATTTGTCTATGGAAAAAATGAGTAATTATATGATAATTCCCAACAAAAAATTTTTCCCATCTTTTTCATAAAACCCTCCTGGAGGAATAATAATGACTGAAAAAATTTTTATAGATTTTTCACGCAATCGTAAAGTAAACGGTTTTTTGGGGTTTTACACAATGTTTGCTTTAATGTACAATAGAAAAGCTTCACTTGGGCCCACGGCTCGGATGTTGGGGACCCCAGCTAATCAGGGCTGTATTTTCTATATGTCATTGATCGACAACCACGGTGCATAGGGCCCTGGCTGCAATATTGGTTGTCATTTATGGATATAGCTTAGAAACATCTCAATTGAATTCAACCAGAATCCAAAAGAAATTGCCAAAAAATCAACCCTATCCCTAACCGGGTTAAGTATTTAAGGGCCCTTTTAAAGTGTTAATTTCAATTTTGCCTTGCACCTAACTCCAGCCAACATCACCTCACTGCCCAGGGGGCCTTTGTTAAACATTTTTTAAGTCAACAATCAACTAGAAAAGAAGTTGCACCTGAAGCGAGGAGGAATCGGGGATGATAGGGAACGGTACATTACCCCTTAAAGGGCAATAAAAACTCTAACCCAAAACCCAGCTGTAGGTTAGAGTTAGTGATTCTGTAAAGGGGTTTTTTGACAACTTAAAATAAACAAATATCTTTTCATTTCAGGAGGGACTGCTCCTTAAAGGGGTTTTCTCACTAAAAAGATTAACTTTGAATGTGTAGGGACAGGCAATTGAAGATTTTTTCTAAATACATTGGTCTTTTAATTTTACTTTACTCAGGAGATAAGAGAGATTTTTTCTGCTCCGAGTGCACACAGGTTTTTATGATTACCTGACCATAACTCTGCTATCCGATTATAGCAGCGAATGAAGTCACCATGATTGGGAGAACTCACTCATAGGAGACTTATTTTTTTTTACTTTACAGATAAGCAATTGTTTTCACTCCTCAGAGCACTTGTTTATTGAAAATGAGCTTTCCTGCACTGCTCTTTGTAATATGTCAGCTAGTTACAGGCAAGCTAAATGTACTTATCACTTCTATAGACCCAACGACAGCCTGAGGAGACCTGAGTGAAAGCACTGCTGTCTGGTGTGAAAACCCCTTTACATATCACTTTTGTTAAGTAAAGGTGCTTTGCTGTACTCCAAACAGAGAGAGGCATGCATAGCCACCTTTACATTCACCATGACCTCGGCATAAATGAGGGTTATAGGGGATAGGGAACTCCCATTCTCAAAATAGTGGTGGGTCCCTGAAGTGGGATCCATACCTTTTAAACATTGCCAGTATATCCGGTGAATAAATGAAATAGGAATACCCCTTTATGATATAAATAACTGGGAAACAATAGGTATATGGGCTGTATTAAAACATAAGTCATAACTGAGTGCTGAAGTCACCGAAATGATCACAAGTTGGATCAGCACTGGGGATCAAGACTGAACTGATCTTTCCCTTTTAGGGCAGATTGGTTTTTAACTTATCGGTTCCATATTTTTGGATCAGTAGGGGAACACAAAGGGCGACATGTATGATTCTCGCCACGTCGGAGTGCACGTTTCCGCTAGTTTTCCGGCGAAATTTGCGCCTCATGTATGTCGGTGCCGAGGTGCGCTCATACATGCGGTGTAAAGCCCGCCGCGCCTCGCCAGTGTGTGGGGCGTAGTGCGGGACTTAGGTGCAGTGCGGGACTGCGCCTAAGATTCGCCGCCCGACGTCGTGCGATCATACATGCCGTGTAAAGTCCGCCGCGCCTCGCCAGTGTGTGAGGCGCATTGCGGGGACTTAGGCGCAGTGCGGGACTGCGCCTCATATTAGCCGTCTGAGGAGGTGCGCTCATACATGCGGGGAAAAGTTCACCGCGCCTCGCCAGTGTGTGGGGCGCAGTGCGGGACTGCACCGAACATGTATTCCGATTCGAGACAGGCTGGAATCAGTGAGAAATCATTAAGGATGTCCATGCGGAGTATTAATCAAAAAATCGCCTTTATAAAGACGTCAAACATTCTCTGAAAAAGAGCTCAAACCTACTAAAAAAAATACATAAATAAAATCACTTTCCAAAAATCAAGAACGGCGCAAAAACGGGAATTTGGATATCTCCATAGGTTTTAATGGGTCTCTGTCGCTCCTATTCTGATTGGCTGAACTAGCCAAGCCCCTGCTAGCTCAACCAATTATCTCTTTTCTGCCTTTTTACTGTATTTTGAACTGTCCCGACTTTGATTTTGATTAGTCAATAGTTCTCCATAGGTGTTAAGGGTTCACTGTTGCTCCTATTCTGATTGGCTGGTTTATGCCGACCAATGAGAATAGCTTACAGAATTTGAATTACTGTATTTCCCGGCAATTTCCAATATCCTAATTCCTGACATTATGCCGTTCTAGATTTTTGGAAAGTTTGTGAAGGTTTGAGCTCTTTTTCTGAGAATGTTTTACGCCTTTATAAAGGCGTAAAACATTTTTTCGGAATCATACTCCATGCCGCACGGAGCTGAGCGCCAAGATTTCTTTTGCGATCTTCTATGTTTCCTCTCATGTTCCGTTCTCGCTTCACTTCGCCTCCGCTAGAGCATTTAGACCAGAATCAACCAGGTCTGCCTGTCGGAGCTGACGAGCGCTGCACTGTGCCGCACTTTGCCGACTCGCGATCGTACATGCCTCGGAGTTTTCGAGCGCGCCGCGTCCTGCCTCAGAACGCCTACACCGCGCCCACACCGCGCCCATTGCCCGTCCCTTCATGCGAGGCGCAGCTGAAAGTGGCGAACGCTGCACCCAACACTGCATCCCTGCGTCCGACAGCGGATTCGGGCCGGTAAGGCGCAGAATACGCCAGAAAACAGGCATAAATCCCGTTCATATATGTCGCCCAAAGTTTTAAAATTCTTCTACCCTTCCCATTTATCCACATTTTCTTCCAGCCTCTGGCTGAAATTAATAGACATACAGTATGTCTTTTTTTCAAACGTACTAACTATGTAACTATCTAATCATTACTTATTTTCCGTTATATGCAAATTAAACATTATCTACATTAATGTAGATAAATAAAACAAAGAGAAATGCAAATGAATCTGCTACATCTGTATCTTTCGTGAGCGAACTCGATCCTTAGATAAGTCTTTGCTCATGAAATATTTATTTCCTCAACTTTGGTCTCCATTGTCACCCAACTCCCTTGCCATACCCGCACATCTCATTAATATCACATTTTCTGATTAGAAATGGGATCTAGCAGACATTTTGGCCTTAAACCCATCTTGTCTTGCAGACAAGCATAACGACAATGATGGCTGCCAATCCTGTTTGGAAATATTGAATATTAGGAAATGACTATAATGTCTTGGGACACCTTACGATAATGAATATGATGTTCCAGCAGCTGAAGTCTCATCACAACCCTCCAGTTACTCCAACATCGAAAATATGTTTTACTAAATTCTTCTTTAAATAGAAATACGGAAAAGGGAGATATAATTATACACAGGGACACGGGGATCATGCGGGTTACAATTCAAGTACGTCACATATGTTTTGTGTGCTGAACTATAATTGGGGTGTAATGCATTAAATAGTACTAAAAGACAAGAGAGCACATGTGACGGTAATTGTATATACTTAACCGACTACCGCTCTACTATTATCTGACTCCTGGCTGACTCCTACTCTGCTATTAAACTACTGCTCCCAACAATTTAGGTTACCTCAATCAAATTGCTCAGAGATTCTCATAAAGGTTCAACAAAAATCAACTCATTGAAATTTACAGTTATTAAGCAAATTTGGGAAATTCTCACTCAAGATATTAAGTGGGGAATTTACATTACGGGTTAAGGGGGTTGAATAGAGTTAGATAAAACATGGTAGCTTGCTTCAATTAAACAGCACCACACCTGTCCATTGGTTAAAGATCAGCCCCATTTAGACCTGGTCCACATTTACGTTTTCAATAATGTTCCATTCGGTTTTCATTGATTTCAATGTAAAATACGTATTATCGTTCAGACGATATGTATTTTACATACATTATTGTATTGCATTTTACGGGTCCGTATAAAGAAGCGACTTGTTACCTTGATTCGTTTTACACATTTTAAAGCCAATAGCAACAATAGGGTACATTTTCGCAGTCCAGAAACCGTATCCAAATATGTACTACACTTTGGGGTATGTATTTGGATACATTTTATGCATTGTAAAGACGTATTTAACATGCCGTGTGCACATACCCTGAAATACCCAATAGTTCAGCTTCTAGAGAGTTCTTCTGGCGTTTTCTGAGTTGTTACTAGTTCTACAAGAAGTTAAGCCCTGGACTTGTCCTCAGTCCAGAGACAGTTTTCTTAACTCCTCGCCCTGAGTCTCAAAAGAAAAACAGTAGGCCAGAATTTGACAAATAAATGTACTGAAGAAGTGGAAGTACATGAGAACATATTCTTCATAGTCTGTTGATGACTAGCAACCACTGGCCTAGATCAGCCCAATACCTGGATCACATGTAGTGAGCAAGTGAGCTTCTGCGGGGTAACTGTTCAAATCTGGATGCTGTAATTCTGTCCCATCCTTGCTACAAGTTTTATGAAAGTGGACCATGATATGTCTTCCTGAGAGAGGTTATTCTCAGATATTCCATTTAGCCTGGAGTAAAAGAAGCTGGTTTATTGAACTGTCTCCTGCCTGTTGTTTTCTGCACCTACACCATGGACACCTCTACCACTATCAGGGCAGTGAGGCTTACAACATTTTTCAGAGTGTGTACGGGGGAAAAACAGGAGTAACACCACCAGCATCTATTTAAGCAGACAACCTAAAAACTGTGATGTAGCATGAAAGGACTGGATGAGAGTCACTGTGAACAACCCCTATCCTCTCTTGAGTCGAATGTGACTTGAGGAATGTTACATCTAATAGTGGGCGCTGCAGAGTCCCAGCTATTTTCCCATGAGCCTTTTAGATTGTTAACAGACAACGAGGATGCAACAAGTTACTCACCCAAAGCACACAAGGAAAACAACTAATGAATGGTTGAAATACAAGCTGTCTGCCTTAGACTGGCCTATTGTGATATTGTGGCATGATCTAAAGAGGGTGCTGCACAGGGCTTCTTCCTCAACTTCATGCCAATCTTTTACAGGCCCAGGAATTGATTAATCTATGTGACTGCTACTAAAATGGGATTTACAGATTATTAAATCTGAGGGTTTGTCTACTTTTTCTGCCTGCACTGTGGATGTTTACTCAGTATTCTTAATAAAGGACATGAACGACACAACTGTCTGTGTGGTGTTAGTTCTGTTAGATTGTGTTTGTCTATAATTGTGACTTACAAACAATCCTACAAACACTAATGCACCCGGGATAGTGCAAAAAGGAGAAAACCCATAACATAAAGATAGGGCTACCCATTAAAAACAATAATGACAACGAAAGAAATAGGGGAAACCCATATAAAAATATACAAAACTTTATTAATCATAAATTATACAATATCACAACACAAAGAAATTGCACTAAAGAAGCCACCACCCAGATAAAACAATATAACCATACAAGCACGGGGGTCTAGGGTCACGTAAAAATAGTATGAAAAATTACTTTAATACAAACACCCAACTTCCTGGATAGTATAAAAAATGTAATATATGGTTAAAATGTCCATGGACCTATAGTACTACTATGCCATTATATATATATTAATACTATAATGGAATAGTATTGCTATAGGCCCATGGAGATTTTCACCATATATTACATTTTTGTATACTATCCAGGAAGTTGGGTGTTTGAATTAATGTAATTTTTCATTATATTTTTACGTGACCCTAGACCCCCGTGCTTGTATGGTTACATTGTTTTATCTGGGTGGTGGCTTTCTAAATTTCAATTTCTTTGTGTTGTGATATTGGGTTTTTTTATTTATTAATTAAAAATTTTTTTATATGTTTTTAAATGGGTTTTTCCCCTGTTTTTTTTTGGTTTTTATAATTTTTTAATTTGAAAACAATCAATCCCAAATTTAATTAGAAACAAAAGGGAATTTTTTTGAATTTTTGATAATTCTTATGGGTTTATTTACTTTTTCTTACAGCTGTATAGACTTGGCAATTTCAAAAATCAAACACTATGTTTTTCGAATTTTTTTTTGGACAAAGGGTTTTTAAACCAAGGGGTTTTTGGGGATTCCCAAATTTCCCGATCAAAGCGATTTAATTAAAAAGGGTTTAAAAACTGTGCAAACATCTATTAAGATCGCCCTTTTTTTGGCGCTTTTCCCCTTTAAATTTTTGGGGGCCAGCAAATCAGATTACGAATAAGCAATTGGATTTTTTTGTGCCCACCAGACGGGGTGTTTATGGTTGGGGGATTTTGGGTGGAAAAAAATCACATGCCTCGGTTTAAAATAGAACAGCTTTTTTCCTTTTTTTTCAGCCTCATGTCTCCAGCCTCATAGGGGTTTGGACCGCGCCTTTCCTGTGCCAAACAGCTCAGGAAATTTGTCCCATTTTTCGCACAGAAAAAAAGCTCTACTTTTTACTTTGATCCTTCCAAATTTTGTTAATTTAAAATTTTGAAAAATTTTATGTAATTTTGCAAAAAATTTTTTAAAACAACATCTAAACCCCTGTAAATTTCCCCGGGGGTGGGACGGGGGGGGGGGCGAAACACAAAACAACTCTAAACTATAAAGAAAAACAGTATAAAGTTCACTCAAAACTTAGGAAAAACCCCTTGTATGGAAAAACCTTTATTATTAACATTTAGCTATTGAAAATTTCCTGGGTATTTTGGGGACCGAAATTAATTGGGGTACACTTTAATTTTTTAGTAACTGCAGGTCTCTTTGGGGTTTTAAACTTCAAAAATCCACTTTAATTTTTCATATACATTTTAGGGAAAAATTTTCATTTTCAATTTTTTAAACCCCTTACACCTGTGACTGTTGATAATTTCCCCCTTTCAGTTAAAATTTCAATCCAGCAATCTTGTAGTCAGCCCAGGTTTTTTTTGTTTGGGCCAAAAAAAAACCCTGTTTCGTTAGAAAAAATCACAGTTTCTTTTTTTTTACTTTTTTTCGCACCCAAAATTGTTTTATTTTTTCCCGCATCAAAGAAAACTTAAAAAAACAATTCCAAAATTCCCACAGGGGAATTGAAAAGGGGCCAAAAAAAAACAGTTTTTTTATAACAAAACATAACAAAAACGTGGGTTTTTTACTTTTCAACCCACATTTTTTCCCTTTTACCCCCACATCTACGTAAATTTAAAACAGCAAAATTTTATATTCACCACAGGTGAATTGAAAAAGGGCAAAAAAAATTTTCTTTATTATACCCAAAAAATAATAGTTTTTGTTTTTTGACTTTTGCACACCCACATTTTTCATTTGGGCGGGACATCCCACTAAAACTTAACACAGCAAAAAAATATTCACCACAGTGAATTTTTAAAATGCAAAAAATTTTCGGGTTTTAAAAACCAAAAAATAACAGTTAAATTTTTTTTTTGACTTTTTGGGGACCCAGCATTTTTTATTGACGCAGCAACTACGAAAAACCCTTTAAAAAAGCAATTCATATTCACCCCCAGGTTTAATTGGAAAAGGTTCCCCCAAAAAAACCTTTTTTTATAAACCAAAAAAATAAAAATTTTTCGTGTTTTTTTTCATTTGCCACCCCATTTGGGTTAATTGACGCGCATCTACGTAAATCTTAAAAAAAAGCAATTCTATATTTACCACAGGGGAATTGAAAGGTGGGAAAAAATTAAATTTTATTATATCAAAACATAACAGTTAAATTTTTTTTTGACTTTTGCAAAAACCCCCCATTTTTCATTGGGGCAGCATCACGTTTAAAACCCTTTAAAAAAGAATTTTAAATTCACCACAGTGAAAAATTTAAAGTGCAAAAAATATCGTTTTTTTAAAACCAAAAAATAACAGTTTTCGGGGTTTTTTTTACTTTGCAAAAAACCCGCATTGTTTTTTTGACGCACAACAACGTAAATCTTAAAACAGCAAACTATATCCCCCACAGGTTTAAATTGAAAAATTTCCAAAAAAAAAAAAAATTTTTTTTTTAAATTTTATTATAAACCCAAAAAATAACATTACGTGTTTTTTTACTTTTTTGCACCCCACATTGTTTTAAATTTACGCAGCATCTACTAAATCTTAAAAAAAGCCCAAATTTTATAACACCACAGGGGAATTTAAAGGGGCAAAAAAAAACCGTTTATTAAATTTAAAAAATAACAGTTACGTGTTTTTTTAAATTTTTCACACCCGCATTTTTTCATTGAAAACCCGCATCTTTCGTAAATCTTAAAAAAAGCAAAATTCCCATTTCACCAAGTGAATTTAAAGGGGCAAAAAAAACGTTTATTATACCAAAACTAACAGGTTTTCTTTTTTTTTGACTTTTGCACACCCCAATTTTTTCATTGACGCAGCATCTACGTAAATCCCTTTAAAAAAGCAATTCAATAAATTTACCACAGGTGAAAAAAAAAGGGGCCCAAAAAATATCGTTTATTATAAACCAAAAACCCTAAAGTTACTTTTTTTTTGACTTTTGCGCACCCACATTTTTATTACGCAGCATCACGTAAATCTTTAAAAAACCCAATTTTATTTAAACCCCCAGGGGGAATTTAAAAAAGGGGCAAAAAATATCGTTTATTATACCAAAACCCTAACAGTTTCGTGTTTTTTGATTTTTGCGCCCCCCCCCATTGTTCCCTTGACCCCAAACATCTACGTAAATCCTTTAAAAAACACAATTTTTATATTCCCCCACATGAAATTTAAAAAGGGGCAAAAAACCCCCGTTTTATTATATCAAAACCCTAACAGTTTTTCGTTTTTTTTTTGACTTTTGCCCCCCCAGCATTGTTCATTTGAAAGCAGCAAACTTTTACTAAAACTTTAAAACAACCCAAAACCAAAATTCCCCACAGGGAAAATTTAAAGGTGGCAAAAAATATCGTTTTTTTATTAAAAAAAACAAAAACATTTTCTTTTTTTTACTTTTGGCGACCCACAATTTTTCATTGAACCCCCAACATCAAAGTAAAACTTTTTAAAAAAGCAAAATTTTTATATTCCCCCACAGGTTTAATTGAAAGGGGGCAAAAAATACCTTTTTTTAAATCAAAACAAACAGTTTTCTTTTTTTTTTGACCTTTCGCACCCAGCATTGTTTCCCTTGACCCCCAAACAAACTACTAAAACTTAAAACGCAATCTTAAACCCCCACGGAATTGGGAAAAGGGGAAAAAAATACCGTTTATTAAACCCAAAAAATAAAAGATTTCGTGGGTTTTTTGGGCTTTTTCCCAGTCCCCGATTTTTTTGATAAACACCCTTTCAGTTAAAATTTTAATCACAATTTTTTTTTTTGATTAGAGGGATTTGAGAATAGCTGGGGGATTTTCCATCTTTTAATAAGGGGACTTTTTTAAAACTAAACCTAAACCCTTTTCAAATTTTTAAATTTTCTTTAACTGGGGCGAAATGCAGGGGGTAAGGGGAAACAAAGAGGGGGTTTGCCATAAGGGTAAAGGTTTCAGAGAAGGGTTTCTCCTTTTCCCGTGCTGGCGACAACACCCATCCAGCGGGTTTGTCAGTTGCAGGAAACCCAGGCCTGTCCCGGGCTGGGGATGCCCTGTGAAAAAACCCAATAACGAACATCGTTTGCCAATCTTCCTTCAGTGGGTTTAAAGCAACCCCGCACTACAGTCTTACCTCCTCGTCCCGCAGTTTCGGCCACAAATTCCGACATCCCGCATCATCACATCCTCCAACATGAAGCAGCCCAAAAGTCAAACTCGTGTAAAAAACCACTGTGGGATTTAAAACCATTGTCTAAGACCTCTTTTTATGACAAAATGCGTTTGGGGGCGAAGGCCCTGTTAAAAGATCAAGAGGGTGAAATTTAAATCTGCTCTTACGCCCTTTACTTTAGGCCCTTCCCAAGGGGGTGAAAAGGGAACCCTTTTAATCGGCAAAAATCCCAGGAAACTTTTGGGGAAAGCCTTTCATGCCCCCTTGCTTTGTAGCCCGCACTTCTGGAAGCAGAAAGTCAAAAAGACCAAGTCACCCGTGTTTAAAGATGGGTTTATGATGACACATTGCGATCCCCCTGGGGCTTTTTCCCCAAGGGGAAATTTTCCTTTTCCCCAGCGCTTCAAACATGGACGGGGAGGGAAAACGTGGGTAAGGTCAATAAAAGGGTTTCCCGCCAAAAAAGGGGGAGCGCGTTTTTCAAAAAATTTGCGATATGATTTCCCCCACCCCGTTCAGCGCAAAACCCCCCCCTCCTCGCTTATCGCCGTCAAAAAGGTCCAAGACCTCCCCAAGCCTTTGGGCCTTCTTTGAGCAAAACCTCTGATTCACCCAGCGATGTATATTTCCCCTTTTCCAAAAGCATAAGTAAAAGGCAAGAACCTTTAAATGGTTAACCCCCAAACCCAAAATGTCTAGTCCCCATGCAAGGGGAATGCATTATTTGAAAAGAAGGGGAACACTTTGGGCCAAAAAAACCCGAAACCCACCGGGCCCGGGGCCCTCCAACCACTGTCACACCTTCTGTCCTTTCCCCCTCCTCCTCCTCCGGGCCCACCAACTTCCTCAGCTGCCCATGCCCCCAGAAATCATGATCCCCGGATCACCTCCCTTCCCGCCTCCACCTCGCCCGAGTAAACCCCCACCCCGGCCACCAAGACCCCCCATTCCCCCCCCCCCCCCCTTCCTTTCCCACCCCCGTTTTTTCGACCTGCACGCCGTACCCCCGGCCCGTCAAAAAGCCACCTTTGCTTCCACCCTTTGGGAACAAAAAACACTTTTAAAACCCCAAACCCCCCCCAAAGCCAAAAAACCTGAATGTCCCGGGATTTCCCGCTTTTTTGGGCCCCGGAAAAAGTTGCCCTTTTCCCTCTGGGACACAGATGGATTCCGACCCCAAAGTCATTCCCTCGCCTGCCCCCAAAACCCCGATTCCGGGGCAGGCCCTTTCTTTGCCAGAAAAGCCGTCCTGCCCTGGCCCCGCCCCCCGTGTCCCTCAAAAAATTTTAAGCGCGTTGGGCTGCATCTGTGTCCGAAAAGTCCCCTCTCACCACCGACACAAAGGGCTAGTAACAAAGGCCCAAGGGCCCCTATAAATTTTCTGTGGGCAGCTCACCCGGTAACTGGGGGATGTCTCTGGGGGTGACGGGGGCTCTCAGGGTTTGGCGCACACTTTTCAAATCCGCAGGGGGGTGCAGGGGGGTCTTTCCCCCCCCAAAGGGGGCCTCTGGCATCACGTGCCCGAGACAAACCCGGGCCCTTTTAAGAAATTAATCTGCCTTGGGGGACCGCCACACACAGGGCCCGGAGCTTGGGGCGGCTTTTAACAACGAAAAACCAGGCGCTGGGTTGGGGGACAAGAACCCTTTTGCCAGGCAAGGTTGGGGTGCTATAACGGGCGAAATCTGCTTGGGCCCCCCCCCTTAATAACGGTAGGCTGGACCATCCCCTTTCCTTTGGGACCCGTCATGAACCTTTTCGTCCAAAATTTCTAAAAGACTAAACCCGGGGCTTTGGGCTGGCCCCCCCTGAAGAAAGGGTCCAGGTCTGATTCGCACTTCCGGGCCCTTCGCAACCCTGCTTCGTTTCCCCTGGGGTTCGTTGCAGTGTCCCGCTCGGGGGCCCCCCCCCCATCAACCCCTTTTCCAAATTTTTTACGTGGCAAAACCCCCTGGAATTCCACCTCCACATGCTCCAGCGATTGTGGCAGCACGGCAATGCCAATTTCGCAGTACGAAGTGGGCCCTGGGCCCAAAAAAGCCAGCGGTCCGGGCCCTGGGGTGGTTTAACCCCGGAGTGGAGGCAAGGGGAAAGAGCTTTTTCACCCCCTCCTTCCGTTTTGGGAAAAAGCCACCCAAAATGGTCAGTGCGGGGCAATGCCCTTGTCAGCATACATTTGGGGAAACTTAGTTTTTGGGAAAGTCGGGTTTGGGGCACTCTGAAACAAAAGGGCCCTGCCAGCGCCGGAAAGGAAGGGAGACGGGGCACAGAGCGGACACGAGCCTTTCTCTCCGGCAAATCCCCAAGGCCCGACAGTTTTTATAATTTTATCGGGCCCTTTATTAGGGAGTGGTTTTTGGGGTCCCAAAAGCTAGTGCCCAAAGGGGCGGGGATCATCTCTCAAAGGGGGCATCAAACTTTAGGGAAAAAACAGGGCCCGTTTTTTTAAACTGTGCCCCAGGGAAACGGAGGAGGGGGAGGGAGGAGGAGGGAAATTTCCCAACCCCGATGTTTCCAGAGTCCCTCCTTTGGGAAAAGGTTGGGGCAAATTTTTAGGTGGAGGAGGAATTAAGGGAAAATCATTTTTTCCCAGTGGCCCCCCGAAACCCCAAAGGTTGGGGAAAAAAGGGTCCTTTTCCCTTTACATGAGTGCTTGGATGCTCCATTTCCTCCAACATGAAACCTCGCATTAAAGGCCTCAAAAAGGGAAAAACAGTTTCTTTGGGGGCCACCCTCCTGGATCCCCCCGGGACAAAAACAAAAATCACACTTTTCCTTCCACCCACCCAAATAAGATAAAATGCAGGAAAAGGGGACCTTGGGTGATTGAACCCAAAGGGAACATCTTGTTGCGCGCTTTCCCCGTTCCCCCCAAAAGTCACCGGGTGAACAAAAATCAGCGAAGTGACACATAAAAGGCAAAGTTTGGGGTAGCGGCAACAAACAAAGGGAAAGGGGGCAGAAGCCAATGGGGTGACCTCTTTCAATCTTTTTTTAAACCACCTCACCAACGCATGAAAAGCAAGGGCCCACATCCAACCCCACAGAGACCAGCTTAAATCATGGTGCACGGGGCTAAACTCGTCTCAAAACCGATGTTTTTTGCATGTGTTCCGACCCAATAGGGCTTTTTGGGATCCAAAAAAGGGCGAATTGGGCCCCAGCTGGCCATCACGCCATAGAGGTGTTTTCCCTGCCCACAGCCAACGTCATATCTGAGCGGGAAAACCCCAGCACAGCTGGAGGAGTCCCTTACAGACAAACCATCCCCGGCTTTTTCCACAGATTAAAGGGATCTTTGACTTTTTATCAAGATGAATCAGGGATGGATTTTCTGATGATTTGTGGCCCCAAAAATTTCCGAGGTCACCGATTTTTTGGCCCGGGTTAAATTCACATTCCTTTTCAAACAGAAATGGTCCTCTTGAAACCCTTTTTTTTAAAATGGGTCATTTTTTTCTGCAATTTTTATTCCTCTTTCCCCCCAAAATTCATTTTGCTTTTTTTTTTGGGTGTGAAAGGGGAAAAGGAAAAGACAAGGCAAGGTTTTTATTTACAACAAAAAACCCTATCCCTTTTAAATCACTTTTCTTTAAAAAGTTTTCGCATTGTCAATATTTTTTAGCATGTTTTTTTGGTAAAACAGCAAATTTCGTTTCCCTTTTTTAAAAGAAAATTTGGTTCTAAGTGGCATTTTTTCCCTCACAATTTTAATAGGGGGCGAGAAGTCAAATTTTAAATTTTTTGGGGGCATGTTTCTGTGAGATACACCCCATAATTATGGGGTTTTCCCTTTTGGGAAAAGAAAATTTTGGCTTTTAATTGGGGATTTCTCCCTCACAAATTTTTTTTTTAAATGGCTGAGAAGTCATTTTTTTTTAAAAATTTTTTGGGGCAAACTGCTTTGAAATGCACAATAAATACAGGGCCAATTTTAAAAAAAAATGTTGTTTCTAACAGACATTAATTTTTTCACCAAAAAAGACCAAAATTTGGGTCAAGGGGCCCTTCTTTTGAATTTTTTGGGGCAATTTTTCTTTTAAATGGGAGCAAAACTACAGGTCCTATTCGAAAAATGTTGGTTTTTAAAAACATTTTTTCTTTACTAAATTTTCAAAAGTGGCTCCCGGGGGCAAAAATTTTTAATTTTTTT
Organism: Phyllomedusa bahiana; assembly: GCA_025379985.1. Classification (NCBI taxonomy): domain Eukaryota; kingdom Metazoa; phylum Chordata; class Amphibia; order Anura; family Hylidae; genus Phyllomedusa; species Phyllomedusa bahiana. The sequence continues at coordinate 18,211 of JAODAL010052417.1, forward strand.
TGGGGGATTTTGCGTGACATGCAGCTATACTAGAGGTCCCCATTCTAAAAAAAGTTGTTTCTAACAACATTTTGTTTTTTCACAATTTCCAAAGTGGGGTTTAAAGGGGAAGCTTTGAATTTTTTTGGGGGGATTTTTCTGTGACAGCAGCCCATAAAAACCGTTTCCCATTCTAAAAAAAGTTTTTTCAAAAAAGACATTTTTTCCTTTTTAAAAATTTAAACAAGAGTTGGGTCCAAAGGGGGTGGTCTTTTCCCAAAACAGAATGGGAGGAAAAAACTGTTTTAATGGGCACATAAAAGCAAAATGACTTGTTTTTTTCAAGACATTAACAAAAGCTATCAATCCCCCGTAAAGGGGAAAAACCCATTTAATAGAATGAAAAAAAAAAGAAACAAAGACATGGTGGGATTTTCCCTCCCATTTTTTTAAAAAAGTTTTTCAAATTAAAAATACTAAAAAACTTGCATTTACAAAATACGTTTAAAAAAATTTTCCCCTGAAAATTTTACAAGGGGACAGGAAAAATTTTACCCGGGTTAGGTTATTCAGAGGGCATGGGAAAATTTGGGGCACGGGCAGAAAAAAAAGTAAAAAGAGACCATTTCCTCCAGCAAAGTTGAGTAAAAAAGAAAAAAGAATGCCAAGAAAAAGGGGGACCTGGGTGTTTAAAAGGAAACTTTTTAAACCCCCCAGTTTTTTCCAAATAACTCATTGGTCCACACCAAACGGAAAAGGGGCCAAGCGCTACCCAGGTATTGACTTGTACAAGGGAAAGGGGGAGTTCTCACACTTTTCCCCTTCCGCCCCCTCTGCTTCCGCGCGACAGTTTTCGTTGGGTGCGTCATCAGGGCATTTTAACCCCGCGTTTTAAAAGATGACGAAACCCCGCCTTTACTTTTCACGTTTCCCACTGAAAACCCCGGCCCCCGGGTCTGCTTTTGGCCCAAAACAGGTGTAAAAAAATTTCCCGTGAAACTAAAATGGGGTTTAAAGACTCCCTTTTTTTGGCACTTTTTAAATTTTGGGGGGGGCATTTTGGGGCTTAAAGCTGCGTTCCAGGGCAGGAATATCAATGTTCCCTTTAAATAAAATGATTGGGTTTAAAAACAAATTCCTTCTGGCACTTTTTTTAAATTTTTGGTGATGCCCGGTTTAAGGGGCAGGCTTTTGGGGAAAAAGACAGGGATAATTAAAAGGGCGTGAAATTTTTTTTGGACTTTTATAACCAAAATGGGGTTGGCCCCCAAAAAAAAAATTGGGGAAAAACCCCCCCCGGTAAATTTTTAAAATTTTAAATGTTGTTGGGGGTTAATTTTTAAAACTTCTCCCCCCCTTGTTTTGGGGGTTTAAAAATGAAGGTGTTGTTTTCCCCCCCCAAAACTTTTAAAGGTAATTTGCTCCCTAATCTTTCTCACCCATCCCAAAAACCTTTCGATAGCGGCCACAACCCCCTATCAATCGATTTTCGAAAACCAACCCAATCGCTCCAACACTAATCATCACTAATAAAAAATTTCAGGTGTCCCTTTGGTTTTTAAAATTTAAAAAAAACAATTGGGAAAGGGAAAAAAAATCCCCGGATTTATTCAATGCAAGCATTGGGGGGACAAAAAACAGTATACAACATTGGAAAAATTTTTAAAAATGTCTGACCGACCCCCCTCAAATTTTGGGTAATAAAAACCCAAAACCCCCCTTTTTATGCAAAAAACATCACCAAATTTAATTTAAAAAGAACCGTCCAGCCCCCCGGCTGAGGACCCGAACAAGCTAGTTCGCCCCGGGTGTTTCCAGCGCTTGGGCCCTTTTTTTCTGTAAGAAAGCTGTAAAATTTTTGTGTAATTTTAAAGCTCAAATCTGCAGTTTTCACCAGAAGAGGGCATTTCCCAAGAGTTTCCCTTTAAGGGTCAATTTTTTTCAAACCCCCCCCGGGCCCAAAACGGGGGCTAGCCCCGCCCACCTCAACTGACAAAACCCATTTAAATTTTGGGAAAAGGTAAAAAATGGGGAAAAACTGTCCCGTGGGGGGGGCTAGCCTTTTTGGGGGGTGGAAACAACAAACCCGCCATGAAAAAGATTTTAAGGGGGAAAAAGCTCTAAAACTGCTGCATCTTACAGAAAAAGGACACAGCACCCGGAACACAGGGCTGACACGGCTTGTGCTGCCTTCACCCAAGGGGCACAACCTATGTGACAGTTCTCTTTTAAAACCCGGGAAATAACAACTAATTCCTAATTTGCTAGTTTTTAAACACACAAAAAACAAACATTACATTTCATTAACCCACCACCTACTGGGGGGAAAAAAAGAAATCTAAGGATAAAATTTCAAATTCCCTTTTTATAGGGCTATACATCCAGGCCTTTTGTTTTTAAAAAATTAGGGGTGGGGGCGAAGTTGGGGCCCAAATAAGAAAGGTTTTAAAATTTTTTTAAACTACAAAAATATGTAAAGGGAATCTCCCAATTTTTATAAAAACTAATGAGAACAAAGAATTTAAATTTAAAAAATATATTACAATCATAAAAGATAAAAAAAAGATTTTTAAATTTTCTCTCACCCCTAACAAAAGGGAAAACCCTTAGGGGAATGTTTTCCCTACACAAACGCAAACCCCATCACCTTCCCTAGTTGGAAACATCCCCGGAAAAATGGGTCGTATTAAGCACCCGAGGGGGAAAACATTTTGGGGAGGGTTTTGGGTGTTTTGTGGGATTTTTTAGGATGGCCTTTTGGGCCCCGGGGGGAGAAATTAAACATCCCCGGGTTAAGAAAGGGCACTTTTTACATGGTTGGGCCAATTTTTAATATAGACTTTTCCCCATGGTCTCCGTCACCTCTTTTCTACAGGACTTCAAAATTAAAACCCCAAAAGACATACCAAAAAGCAAGGGGTCTAAAAACAAAACAAGAAAGACATCTAACCCCTTAAGTGGGTTGTCCCCCACTACATTAATTTATCTTAAATTCAGGCCTTTTTTTTTGGTTTTCATTTTTGAAAATTTAGGGGGTTTTTTACTGGGTTCCACTAGGGGGAAAGTAGAAGACAGTCCCGTGCTAAAGCAACCCCGCGCCCGGCAGGCCCCCATCAGAGAGAAAAATCAAATTTTGGGAAACTATTGCAACCTGCTGCACCTATCAGGAGAACTGAACAGGTCTGGGATCCCAGCAACCAGTGGCTGGCAGCCTATCAGGGGAGATTTGAACAGGGGTTTTTAAAAACTATAAACCCAACCATGCTGGGAGCCTAAACAGGGGAGATAGAAAAAAGGGTCTGTAACTAAAGCGAACCTGTGCTGTCAGCCTATCAGGAAAAACTGAAAAAGCCTGTATCAACCCAGTGCTGGCAGGGGCCCATAGGAGAGATTTTTTCAGGGCTTACTATAGCAACCCCGTGCTGGCACCTATCAGGGGAAAAAATAGATCAGGGCTGTTCTATACAACCCATTTTCTGGGGAGCCTATCAAAAAAGATTTGAACAAGGTCGTATCTATTGCAACCCCGTGCTGGCAACCCATCCGAGAGAGAGAACAAAGGGCCCCGGGACTATAAACAACCAGTGCTGGCAACCTAACAGGAAAGAGAAACAGGTTTGGGAACTATAGCGGGCCCAGGGGGCCAATGGGAAACCCACACAAGGAAAAGGGGAAAACTAGGAAAAGGTAGGACACCTTTTAATGGACAAAATTGCAAAAATGACTTGTTTTTTGGAAAATCTTTCACATAAAAAGCACAATGCATTAGTGAGACAAAACCCCCCCTTTAAATTTCAGGACATTTTAAACAGCACCCAAGAAGCATAAAAAAACAAAAAACTGGGAAACAAGAAGCCACGTAGTATTCTTGGGCTTGACTTTGACTTTTCCTCAAATGAACCCTACCAAAGAAAAAGAAATTTAATAGGGGGTTTAATGAATGAATCCCCCAATATTCACAAAGGGAAAGGGGGCCCCCCCGGGACCCGTTTTCCCCTAAATTTGGTTTAAATTTTCCCCAAACACATAGGAAAATACTGTACTAAATCGGGACAAAGTGCAGGACCAAAACCAATCTAAATTTCCCCTCCAAAAAATTTTTTTTAAAAAGGGGATCTTTTGAAAAACAGAGCTAAAAAACCCCAAAGGCCCGCTAGAACCCTAAAAAAAAGTAACATAAAAAATTCAGCAAAATTTGACCCAAAAAGGATTTAATAATATAAAAAGGTAAATGATGCGGTCATTGACTTCAAACACTCCTCTTCTATCATGATTACCGGGATATTGAACACGAGTCTCCTTGTGGAAATAGAACAGACATTGACTTATTACTGGAAGATATGTCAGCGACAAATGGAGATATAGCAGGGGAGATCATAAAAATGGAATAATTTAAAGATCATTATATTACATTTGTACTGAAATGTACTATGTAAGTATAGTTTTTGGGATACAGATCAGAATCAGAATGATGTGAGAGAGGCCTTACATATTACATTAGTCCTCAACATTTTACAGCCAGGGAGATTTGTGCAGGGGGGAACATAGAATTTGTTGGGCCCCACAGCAAAATGAAATGAGCCCCCACCACTCAGAGACAGTAAAGAGGCAATGAATAATAGAGGTATGAATAATATCACCATGTATCGGAGAACCCATATAGTAGTGTTAGATAGCAGAAAGCTATTAACTTGATATTTTTTTGCAAAAAAAACAATATTTTTTTCCCCTGGGTGTGGCCCCCAGCACCCCATAGCATCAGCAATTGGTACTATAACTATACTCATGTCTGTATAATATCTCTCCTTAAAGGAGTTTTCCCATCTAGATGTTTTCAAAAGACTAGTTCTTCACCTCCTACTATGAGGTTCCCACTTCCTGTTCAGTTTGTGGGTGGTTCTATAGCAGTAACTGACTTTCCGATCTGAAAGGTCTTATTACTAGCTGTGTTTATTAGAGCGACAGTGGTGATGGGGACTTTTATCCCCTTAAGGACCCGGCGTTTTTTTTGTTGATGACACGTGCGTTTTTCCCTCCTCGCCTTCCCAGAGCCATAACTTTTTTATTTTTCCACCTACATAGACATTTGAGGGCTTTTATTTTGAGAACAAGTTGTACTTTCTAATGGTCTTATTCACTGTACTATAGAATGTACTGAGAAACTGCAAAAAAATTCCAAGTAGTGGGACAAATTGTGAAAAAATTTTTATTTTCACCATGTTTGCAGGTGTTTTGCTTTTACGGCGTTCAATCTTCGGTAAATATAATGTGTTATCTTTATTCTACAGGTTGACACGCATCCGCCAATACCAGACATGTAAGGTTTCTGTTATGTTTTGGTACCGTAGTAAAATTTGCGCTGTGTCGCCATTTTGTGCGGCCAATAACTTTTTTGTACTAAACACCTATGGATGTCAGTGAGGGCATTTTTTGTGGGCTGAAGTGTACTTTTTATTGCAAGCAGTTTGGAATGCATGCAATTTTTTTGATCACTTGTATTCCAATTTTTATGAAATGTGAAATGACCAAAAAACGCAATTTTTGCATTTGGAATTGTTTTTCTTCTATGGCGTTCAGCGCACAGGATAAATGATGTTATATTTTTATAGATCAGACTTTTTTGGACGCGGCGATACCAAATACGTGTAACTTTTTATTATTTATTATTTTTATTTGTAAAATGGGGAAAAGGAGGGTGATTTGAACTTTTAATCTTTTTTGTACTTTAAAACTTTATTTATTTGTTTTTTTACTTTAAAGGGGTTTTGCCACGACGTAATGTTGACATGGGATCCTCCAAAATGGGTATTTAATCACTTTTCTAAATATATGTGATTAAAAAAAGTGAAGCCTGAGAGATCTACAGGCTGCCTTACCTGCCCTTAGTTACTTCAAAGCTTCTACTAGATATGACCTGACAAGAGCTGCTGGCCGGGCTTGCGCAGAGAAAGCTTCTTATCTGATGAGACTGAGCTACAGAAACTTTCAAGGCACCGGTTAGAAATATGTTGTCTTTTGTATACAGAATCCACTAGTTGTAGTGTGATTATCTGAGTAGATCACTGCTTTATCTGATTACATGGAACATGAAGAAGCTTTCAAGCTGCTGTGGAGAAAGCTGTTGTCTTTTGTATACAGAATCCACAAGTTGTAGTTTGAATATTTGAGTGAGCATTTCACAGGATACCTTATGCAGCTTTGTGCTCTGGCTGTCTGTGTCTCTCTCTCTCTCAACTCCGTGGCTTGTTTACATTTGCTTCTTAGCAGATAAGGCACGTCCTGGCAAAACCCCTATAACATTGAGTCCACCTAGGGCACTTCACCACTAGGGGGTGCGATCGTTAATACAGCCTAATGCATTGCATAGACAATGCATTAGGCTGTACCATATGAGGCGGTTTCCCCACTTCCTGCCTGGGCCGAAGTGGGGAAACCGAGAACATGGCAGCGATGGAGGCCTTCAGAAGGCTCACAGCTGCCATGTCCAGGCATCGGATCCCTGCAGTTACGTTGCAGGGACTTCGATCGCCGTGAAGAACGGTGCACGACACCGATTTTCATTCATTAAGAAGCCTTGGCCATCTTTGCTGTGGTGTCTAAGGGGTTAAACAGCATGGGCGGCCGCGCAGCCCCCCGCACGGTAACCGGCTGGTGTTAGCTGCAATTAGCCGCTAACATCTGGCGGCTGCGCGGCGGGTTCACAGAGCAATCCTGCCGCAAAACCCCTTAGCGACCCTGGGATGTACTCATACGTCCAGGGTTATTAAGGGGTTAAAGCAGAGTTCTCCAAAAAATGATAGTAAGGGTATGTTCACATGGAATGTTGGATTTGTTTTGGATCCGAAAAAAAACGCATCCAAAAGCGCTGTGTAAATCACATCCAAAACACATCCAACACGCAGGTTTGTGTTTGGCTCCGTTTTGGCTGCAGCATGGTCGCACCCTATAGTTTTAAATAGGGCGTCTGCTTCATCAATTGACATGTTAATTCTTTGAACAGATCCGAAAGACACAAGTAAACACGCATCAGCGATCACTCAGTCTGAACGCTGATGTGTGTTTTACATTGAAAGCAATGTAGATCACTCTGCACATGATGCGTGTTTGGGTCCGTTTAGGGTCCGGAACACGGATCCAAACACACATCTAAAAACGTATCCAACACGCCGTGTGAACATACCCTAAGTCTTCAGCTTATGATCTAAAACTGGACGGCCCTTGAATCAGAAGCCTTTTTTTTTTACCTAGTCAGATATGACTCATGTAAGGCCCCATTCACATTGTGTTTTGACACCCCCTTTCGTGGTATGCTGTCAGATATCACAGCAGGGGCCCAACAGGAACATTGAATCCTATAGGGCAAATGTCGTCTTAATTCGGATGACGTTTGCCCTATCTATCAAACACATATGGTTTGTGCACTGGACCCAAAAACAGCGTGATCGCCACTTTTGTGCTCAGTGCAGAAACCTGGCACCTTTCCTACATAAGGAAAACATAGTCCAGTGATGACTATATTACCCTATAAAAGTCAAAAGCTCTGTCATGTCCATGTTGCGGTATCCGACTGGATACATTTTTACAGTACCCTGACAGATACCACAAACCGGGGGTCAAAACACGATGTAAATGGGGCTTTAAAGGGAACCTGTCACATAGGTGATGCCCCCCTTGCTGAGGGCAGCACAAGCTAGTGTCAGACCTGCTGTTCCCAGCACTGTGCCCCTTATTCTGTAAGATGCAGAAGTTTTAGAGTATTTACCCCTCAAATCTTAGCTCCACCCACCAATCTACTCCGTCAG
>JAODAL010052418.1:0-25989 GCA_025379985.1 Phyllomedusa bahiana
ACATAAGTATTTGAGATACCTAAAGGTCAGGGGTTTGGGCTGGCTCTTTTGGTGGCCCATTGCGGTCAATGAGTCTTGGGAAAAACAGGTGCGGTTAAAAAACCGGGGAGTTAAAAACAGGAGAAAAAACGGGTAATAAACAAACATATTTTTTTTAAATTCTTCAATAAAAAAAATTTTTTTTTTTTTTTTGGTCTCTTCATTGTTTTTTGCCCCGAATAAGGGGACTTCACTGGCAATTTCCCCAGCAGTGCACAATCGCCATATTATGCCTACTGAGCAAGAGGTAGGTGAATACCTTGTAGAAATTTGGAGCATGTTGAACTCTGGTAGCTCGCTTTAAGACCGGGGGACAGATGCGACACTGGGGGCGATTGACAATGATAAAAAGAGTTTGCTTCTCTTGGAAAAAAAAAGTTAGGGGGTAATTGCTGAGGGGAGTGTTGATCCAGGGGGAGCCGTGTAGCGGGTTTTAATGTAGAAGGGGGGGTTTTGGGGGGTCCAAAAAAAAGGAAAGGGCCACTTCCCCCCGGTTTCCTAAAAAAATTGCAAGTTGGGTGAAATCGGGGAACCGTCTCAAAAGGCAACCCATGGACAACTGCTCTTCCAGGGCCGGAAGAGCAGCCCAACTAGTAGTGGGGGAGGGGAATGAGGAAAGAAAAGACATTTTTATAGTTGAGGGGATTCTATAATCAAAGGGTAGAATAATTAGTCCCGGAAACCCCCTCAAAAAAGGGTTTGCTGTCCCCCGGGTCCCGGGGTTCGGCATGGGGTGGACTGGGTGGATAAATTACTGGGAGGGGGGCGATGCCCCAGCTGTTGTGGTCCTTTGGAACCAAGACAGAATACATGGTAGGGGGAGGATCTAAAAAATAATTTTTAAAAAGAACTGGCCAAAAGCGAGGGAAGGACCTCCAATTGGTTCTCTGAATACTGCCGGTGCATGCGCTACCCCGGAAAAGAAAGCGAGAGTCGGGGAGTTAAAAGCATGCTAAAGTCTTGGTGTGGGACAGGGGGGTTTGGGGTTTTAGAGTACGTGCTTATTTTCATTTGGGTACAATCGTTTCCCAGAAAAAATTGAACCTAAAGGGAAAGGGGGTCTGCTGTGCTGTGGAAAAAATTCTGAGGGGTCGGGAGTATTTAAAAGGGTGAGGGGGGGAACAATATAAAAAAAATGAGGGGTAAAATAGGTTAAGAGTGGGCAGATATATTGGCGGGGGAGAAGTGACCTTGGGGGGGGGAGTGGGCAAACCCGTGGGATAAGGAATCCCTGTGTTGCAAACCGCTTTTTAAGATATTTTGGGACCACAATATCCATGTAATCCATGCCACACTAACTGGGGTAAAAAATAATCCATGCTGTTAATAAGGGTATAATTAAATCCCCGCCAACATCTGAAAAAGGGAAAAGTATAATCCCCTGCCCTCACCGAAAGGGTAGTTTTTTTAAAAATGCCTCACTGAACTTAAGAAAAAACCCCCCGTCTACATCGGGTAATGTTGATCCCAGCCGCTAATGAACGTAGATACAATCCGTTACGGAAAATGAAAAACCCGGAAGGGAAATTTAAAATTTCTATTCACAAATGCTAGAAGTCTTGCAACCCAAAAAGGGGGAACTTGGGTGCGTTGTGGGGGCTGATGATGTGTTGGTATTTCGAAACTGGGTGGATCCTCACAATTGGGCGGCAACTCAGGTTTTAATCTATTTTGGAAAGACAGAGGAAAAAGGGGGGGAGGAGGTGGTAGTATGTAAAGGGGTGATATAAAGGCAAATGTGAAAGAGGTAATACAGGGCGAAGAGCAATGATTGGAAAATTGTGGGGGTAAAAACAAGGGGGGGGGTTTAAAGCAGAAAAAAAATTTTTTTTGGTGTAATTTTAGACCCCCGAAAAAATCACTGAGGGGGTAGAAAAAAAGGGCATAAAAAAATGTGCGGGCAGCACTCAGGTAAAATGGTAATAAAAGGTGACTTTAATTTCCCGCATGACTGGTTTTTTGCACATGAAAAGGGAAGGAAAATTTCCCCAACTGTTTGAGGAAATTTTATGGCAGTTTGGGAGGAACCCCCTAAAGGATGCCTGTTGGGTTGGTAACTTTCTAACAAAGCAAACTTGTCGGAGCGGGGCACGGGTTTTTGAAAATTTTTGGTAACAGGGCACAAAATAATTTTATTTTACCGTAAACTGGAAAAAAAAAAAAAACGAGCGGGGGAAAGGGAAAAAAATTACCCTTTTAAAAGGGGAAAATTTTTTCCCTTTTTTTTTTCCTTTGGGGGGCCGGGGGCAACCCCGCCCCGCGGCCGTTTCCCCGCCTGCCGGGGCCCCGGGGCGGGGGGGCGGGGCCCCCCTTGCGGTCACCCCGGGCCCCCTCGTCCCCACGCCGGCTCGCTTCCCGGCCCCGCCCCCCCTGGGGGGCGGGGCCCCCCTGTCTGCCCAGCCGGTGCGCATTTCGCGCCCCCTAGCGCGCCCCCGGGCGACGGCTGGTTTAAATTTTAAAGGGGCCCGTGGCCCCGGGTTTAAATTTGGCTTATTTGGGCCCCGGGGGCGGGGCCTATTTAATTTTAAACCGCCCCCGGGACCCGTTCCAGTTGTTGGTGTGCTTAGTGAGAGTTTGGAGTGTCCCTTTTTCCCTTTTTTGCTTATCCCTGTACCAGTCCCCTTTCCGTACGTTTCCTGACCTTGCCTGTTTTTCCCCCTGCCCCCGACCTTTTGTTTTTTCCGTCTCTGACCACGAACCTCTGCCCCCCCTCCCCGCCGTTGCCGTCTTGACCAAAGAACCCCCCGCCGCCTGGGCCCGACCTTCGCCTGTTTCCCGACACGCCTTTTTGGGTTTTCGATCCCCGTAAAACCCCCGCAGTACCCCGGCCGGGCCCCCGGGAACAAGTCACGTCAGGGGGTTTTCGAAACCTTTGGGAGCCCTCACGCCCGCCCGCAAGTCCATCCCGCTTTGCGGGGGGCCTTTTTGGGGAAAAACCCGGGGGCTACTTAGACTCCGTTTTGGCCCTGGGTTAAACCACTGCTTGCGGTGGTCCAGCGGGGGTCCACCGTTCCGTCCCCAGTACAATCTGGCCATGGAATTTCCCCCGGGTACCCCGGCCCCAACTCCGGGACGGGTTTCGAACCCTCACCCAGCAGGTCAGCGCTTTGACCACCGCGCCAGATGCAAACCTTGCGGCTCCCTTTCCTCCGCCTGCCGGCCGCTGGGGGGGGGGGGGGGGGGGGGGGGGGGGGGGGGGGGGGGGGGGGGGGGGGGGGGGGGGGGGGGGGGGGGGGGGGGGGGGGGGGGGGGGGGGGGGGGGGGGGGGGCCCTTTCCACCTAAACCCGTTGCTCCCCGGCCCAGCCCTCCCCGCTCTGGCACCGGGGCCTTTCTGCCTTGCCGCTCCCCGTCGCTATGTGGAGACCCCAAGAAGTGCAGAGGTTTTTATCAGTCAGTGTTCTATACACCCTCCAAAATCTGGGGCTTTAATTTTTTCCCCCTGAGGGGCTAAAAACGCCTTTTTTTATTAGCCTCCTAATGGCGAAGCTCTGGCCTGGGCCCCTCCGTGTGGGGCCCAGGAGGGCCCGCTAACGGCTAACTTGCAAGCCCTTTCCCCCAGGGGTTCCGGACTGTCTTTTTAGGAACCCGGGGGCCACCTCCCCAGCTGCCCCAAACAAATGCTCCGCCTGAAAGGGCGACTCCCCCTGTTTGGGGCACTACTCTGTGCCCGTTCCGCACTCTAGCCTCGGAATACCTGGAACAACGAGGCTCCCGGGGGCCTTTTTTTGGCAAGGCCTTTCGGGACTTTTAAGGACGAGCTCCCCGGGGGCCCCGACCTGGGCCCACCCCCTTGGACGAATGATTCGGTTTTGGGGCCCCCCCTTTGATTTTCCGTTTCGCCCGGGGACAACAGGAGCTCCGTCTCCAAAAAGAGGCCCCCCTGACCACGCCCGGGTTTCCTCGCTTTGGGTCCTGTCTTCCCAAACCCCCCTCCACTTCCCCCGCCAACGGTTTTTGAGGGGCGAAAAACCCATGCAGGGGGAAAAGGGAAAATCTGGGCCCAGGAGGAACGCTGCAGCACGTCTAGGGGATTGTGCTTTTTACTGCGGCGGGGGTTCCCGGGCACTTAAATTGGGGAAATGTTTCCCGGGGCGCCCGGGAAAAATTGCACCCAAGGGTCGAGGAAGGCAACCCTAAAATTTTCAGTGCCCCCCCTCCCCTCTGCCCTTTCGGTTCTTTGCGGAAACCCCCGCCGGGCGCAACCCTTTCCCGACCACCGCCCTTTCCCGGGTTGGGGTCCCCCGGTAATTCATTAGCCCTGCACTGGTTTTCCCCAATACCCCGGGTCCATGACCTCCCCGCAGAAAAACCCCCGGGTTTGTGTCCTCCGGGCAGTGGGGGAAATGCCTCAAGGTTTTCCATTTCCCGGGTTCTCCTTTCGCCCCCCCCTCTTGCGGGTTGGGGCTTACATCAGGAAATCTTTGAAAGGGTTCCCTTGTTCTTTCCACGGTCCTTTCTGAAAATCCTCCCGGGCCTCCCCCGGTTGCAAGAGCATGCCCACCCTGAATTGGGAACACGGCGAGATTTTTCGTTGGGGGCCGGGCCCGTCCCCTCACCGTGCCTTCGGGAGTCCGCCCCCTCCTTCAGATTGCCGGGTTTCCAAAAACCTTCGAAGTTTTCCCGGGCCCGGTCTGCCTGCCCCCTTCCCCGGGCTATGGGATGTTTTTTCCAAAAAAAAGGCCGAATCTTTGTCCGCACCCGGGCCCCCCCGATTGCCCTATTGGGCTGCAGCCCGGGACCCACTTCCCCCTCGAGGCAGAGTTTTTCCCCCTTTTCCCCGGAGGGCAAAGGCTATGACCCATATATCCAAGAGAAACCCACGCAAGGGCTTCATCCCTAAGCCTTCATCCCCGCGGGGGGGATTCTTCTTTGTCAAAAGAAAAGAAGGGAAAAATTCGGCCCTGTAAACGGGTTACCGTGGCCCGAACAAAATAACAGTCAAGAATCGGTACCCCCTGCCTTTTACTCCGAGCTTTTGGGCCCCTTCGTGGCGGGAAAAATCTTTTTTTTAAATGGATCTCCGGGGGCCTACAAAACTGATTCCTACGAAAAAAAGGGGGAGATTTGGGGGAAAAGGGCCCTTTTAAAACCCGTGATGGCCTTTTGGTATCTGGCTTTCCATTTGGTCTCTGTTTTTCGCCCGGCTGTATTCCAAAACCCTTTTTGAATGGTCTTCCGGGGCCTTTTAATGTTTTTTTTTTTATTTTTCTTTCTGGGGGTGACATTCCATCTATTTCCAAAACCTGGGGACCCACCGTACCACTCCCCCAAAGGGGCCGACGTCTCCGGAGTCAACCCCTTTTTTTGGGCCCAAAATGGGAAGTGTCCGTTTTTGAACGCACCTCCTGCCCCTTTTTTGGGGACAAAGGGTCCCACAAGGGCTTTCAGGGTGGACCCCACCAAGCTTCAGCAGTCCCGCAATTTTTCCATTTTGGGCCCCCCCCCCCGGGGCCCTTCCCCGGGGGTTCAGCGTTTTTTTAGGGGTTTTCCCAATTTTATAGGGAATTTTTTTCCCCATTCTTTATCTTGGGGGCAAACCCTTTGGGTTTCCCTCCCAAGAAGGGTGCCCCACCCCAAAAAATCCTGGCCTTCCCAGGCTCAAGGGGGCGTTTTAAACGTCTGAAAGCCGCATTCGGGTTCTCCCATCTCTCTGTCCGGACCCTCCGCCCGTTTTTTTTTAGAAGTTCCCATTTCCCCCTCTTGGTGCCGGGCCCGTTTTCTTTAAGGGCCTCCTCGGGAAAAGTTTGGAACTTGTGGGTTTTTTCCCAAAAACCTTTACCCCCGCTGAGCGCAAAAATCCCATTGGGGACCGGGGAAATCCCTTGGGTATATAAAAATTTGGGGCCCAAAAAAATGGGTCACTTGCTGGAAAGGGCTCTCAACCCATCGAAATATTCACCCGGGTCACAAGAAACCCTTTTCCCTTTTTCCCAAACTGCCCAGCGTTGAATCCCCGACAAGCCAGGGGGGCGCTTTTTCCCTTTGGGTCGTTTTTTAAATTTTTTCCTTCACTTCCCACCCGGGGAAAAAAATGTCAGTGCAACGCTCTCCCCCCGATCCTTGATTCGGTGGGTTTTTTAAACCGCCCCCTACAAACACATTTTTCCTCCCGGGGAAAAACTTCTGGGGTGCTGTCCTGTGAACCTTCCCAAGGTACCTTTCCCGGGGGAAAACCTAAGTCCGTCCTCTTTGCGGCTCAGAATTCCTTAAAAAGGGGTCAATTTGACCCAAAAATGCGGGCCCCCCTGGGATTCCAAGTCCGTACCCAAATTTATCCCCCCAGTAATATGGGGCCCAAACCCCATCAAGGGCGTTCGGGGTTTTGTCTTGCCGTTGCCTTTGTTTCTCGTAAAAAGGTCCCCCGCCACAGACCCGCGCGTCAACTACTGCCTCTCTCTGTGCCGGGGAAAGCCGGGGAAACCCCCATTCGTAGGACTTTGTCACTGACTGCCGGCCCCTTCCCGGAAAACGGTCCCCTTTGGGGGGGTGGGGGTTGGACAGGTTTTCCCCAAAATTGCTCATTTTGTCCCCTTTTCCGGGTTACCCGTCACCCCAGCTAGCCCCCTTTTCCTTTTCCCCCATATCTTTCGGTTCCCTTGGGTCCCCTCGCACCTCACCTTGATAGGGGAGTCCAGTTTTGTGTCTAAGTTCTGGGGGCTCTGTTGGGACTCGTTACGGGGCCCGCTGGGCTTTTGTCTTCGTACCACCCTCAGACCAACGGGCAGTGGAGAAGGGGCACCAAATCTTAGGCGCTTTTTGCACATTTTGTGTCTGCCTGGCAAGATAATTGGTTTTACCTTCTCCCCTGGGCGGAATTCTCTTACAATTCCCTAGACTCGGAGTCTGCTAAAGCCGCCCCCTTTTTTATTGTGTTTTGGGTTTTTACACCCCCGCCCACCTCTCCCCCTAGCCTTTTTCGTGTCACGTTCCGCCATGGATGCCCAAGTACGAGACATCAAGTCTCTCTGGCAGGTCACTCGTCAGGCCCTGCTTCAGGCTTCCTCTCGTACTAAGGTTCAGGCCGATAGGTACCGGAGACCCCTCCTGTTTTAAGCCAGGTGAAAGGGTGTGGCTATCGGCCAAATACATCCGTTTCAAGGTACCCAGCTACAAGTTGGGCCCTAAATATTTGGGCCCTTTTGTGGTACTTCGTCAGCTTAACCCGGTCTCCTACAAGCTCCGCTTGCCTCCCACTCTGCGTGTCCCGAACGCCTTCCATGTCTCGCTCCTCAAGCCTGTGGTGCTGAATCGCTTCTCCCGTAGATCTGTCTCGCCTTCTCCTGTGCCGAACGGATGACACTTGGGGTCAAGGAGGTGCGGCACAGAAGACAGTGAGGGGGAAGCGGTTTTTTCCCATCGACGGGAAGGGGTTCGGGCCTGAGGAGCGTTCGGGGGGACCCGGGAAAGGGCCCAATATGTCTCCAGATCTCCTGGCTAGGTTCAAAAAAAAGAGGGGGAGACCTAAGGGGGGGGGGGGTACTGCCCATGGCACCCTCCCTCGCTTTCCCGCACCGGGGGCCCCTCGCCCCCCCCCTTACCCCTGGGCCTCGCTCCGGTGACCGGCGCTCCGGGCTGTCCCGGCCGGCGTGCTCCTGCGCGCCCCCTAGCGCGCGCGCGCGACGGCTGGTTAAATTAAAGGGCCAGTGTCCGGTAATTGGTTTTATTGCCGGGCGCTGGTCCTATATAATGTATCCGCCCCCGGCACCTGTTGCCAGATTGTTGGTGTGCTTAGTGAGAGTTTGGAGTGTCCTTGTCTCCCTTATTGCTTATCCGTGTACCAGTCCGTTCTGCTACGTTTCCTGACCTTGCCTGTTTGCCGCCTGCCCTGACCGTCTGTCCGTCTCTGACCACGAACCTCTGCCGCCTGCCCTGACCGTCTGTCCGTCTCTGACCACGAACCTCTGCCGCCTGCCCTGACCTTCTGCCTGTTCCTGACTACGCCTTTGGATTACGATCCTGTACCACGCAGTACCCCGGGCCGCCCCACCGCAAGCAAGTCACGTCAGGGGTAACGACCTGGTCGCCTCCCGCCGCAGCAAGTCCATCCCGCTTTGCGGCGGGCTCTGGTGAAAACCGGGGGCTACTTAGACTCCGTTCCCTGGCGTGGCTTAACTACCACCGCTTGCGGTGGTCCAGCGGATCCACCGTACCGTCACAGTATTGAGGGACGTAATACAGGACCTAGACTGGGAACAGTTATTAGCAAATAGTGATAAAGAAGCCAAATGGGAGAGCTTTAAATATACTTTGGGGAAATGTATTGCAAAATATATTCCTATGGGTAACAAGTATAGGCAACTAAAACTAAAACCATCATGGCTTCTACCTTCTGTTAAGAGGGCAATAAACAATAAAAAAGGGCATTTAAAAAATATAAGTCAGTGGGCTTGGCATCAGCCTTTGAAAATTACAGAGAGCTTAATAAAATCTGTAAAAAAGTGATAAAAGCAGCTAAAATTCAAAATGAAACGCAGGTGGCCAAGGACAGCAAGACTAACCCCCAAAAATTCTTTAAGCATATAAATGCCAAAAAGCCGAAGTCAGAGCAAGTAGGACCCTTAAAAACCTGTGATGGGGTGCTGGTCGCTGGGGACCAAGAGAAGGCAGAGGTACTAAATAGGTTCTTCAGCTCAGTATATACTATCAATGAGAAAGTAGTTGATTGGGGTGGGCCAAGTGAAGATGTAGGTGGTGCCAGTACTGTTAATACATCATCTGCTATAATTAATTGGCTCAGTGTAGAAAAAGTCAAAGCCAAGTTAAATAAACTGAAAATGAACAAGGCTCCAGGCCCTGATGGCATACACCCAAGAGTTCTTAAAGAGCTCAGCCCGGTTATCTCTGTAACCCTGTACATGATATGTAGAGATTCCCTGGTGACTGGTATAGTACCAGGAGACTGGCGCCAATGTAGAGTCCATCTTCAAAAAAGGCTCCAAGACTTTCCAAGGTAATTATAGACCAGTAAGATAATCATCTGTTGTGATAAAACTGTTTGAGGGGCTCATAAGGGACTATATACAGGAGTATGTTGACAAATACAATATTATTAGTGATTGCCAGCATGGATTTAGTAAGGACAGAAGCTGTCAGACCAATCTGATCTGTTTTTATGAAGAGGTGAGTAGAAGTCTGGACAGCGGGGCAGCTGTGGATATTGTGTTTTTAGACTTTACAAAGGTATTTGACACTGTCCCGCATAAATGTTTTTTAGGTAAATTAGAATCCATTGGGTTAGAGATAACAGTATGTAATTGGATTAAAAACTGGCTGTTGGATCCTACTTAGAGAGTGGTGGTAAATGACTCCTACTCTGAGTGGTCCCCGGTTGTGAATGGTGTGCCGCAGGGCTCAGTATCGGGTCCTCTCTTATTTAATGTATTTATTAACGATGGAAGGGATCAATAGCACGGTTTCGATTTTTGCAGATGACACCAAGCTATGCAGGGTAGTGCAATCTATGGAAGATACTCAAATTGCAAGCAGGCCTGGACACACTGAGTGCTTGGGCATACACTTGGCAATTGTGGTTCAATGTGGATAAATGTAAGGTTCTGCATTTGGGTAGAAATAATCTACTGGCATCATATGTCCTAGGGGGAGAAAAACTTGGAGAATCGCTTGTTGAGAAAGATCTTGGCGTTCTTGTAGATCATAGACTACAGAACAGCATGCAATATCAATCAGCTGCCTCTAGGGCAAGTAAGATATTGGCGTGTATTAAAAGAGGCACAGACTCGCGGGACAAGGATGTAATTCTATCAATGTACAAAGCATTGGTGCGACCTCACTTAGAATATGCTGTTCAGTTCTGGGCCCCAGTTTATAGAAGAGATCTTAGTTATGAGGATAGGATAGTAGAATTGAACTTATTTAGTCTTGAGAAAAGACGGCTTCGGGGGGACATGATTAATTTATATAAATATATGAATGGTCCCTACAAAAAGTATGGGGAAAAATTATTTCAAGCGAAGCCCCCTCAAAAGACAAGGGGACATTCCCTTCGACTAGAGAAAAAGGATTCTTCACTGTAAGAACTGTGAATCTGTGGAATAGCCTGCCTGAAGAGCTGGTCACAGCAGGAACCATAGAGAGTTTCAAAAAAGGCTTAGATACCTATCTGGAACTAAAGAATATTAATGCGTACGTAGCTATTTAAAATTCTGGATCCTGGCTGGTGGAGGCTCTGGGGTCAGAGATAGGGTCTCCACTGGAGCAGATTGGTTCTTGCCCTGTGGGTTCCAGGGCATTAACCAGTGGAGAGGCTGGGCTTAATGTCCTTGTCTCTCTCCCTTCACCCACATTTTCCCCACTCTTGGTTGAACTTGATGGACACGTGTCTTTTTTAAACCGTACTATGTAACTATGTACTGCACATGACAGACGGTTTATCTATAACCTTCTACATAGATTTCTAACTTCTGCTGCTAAATGCCTAACACTACATTAATATATGGCCTTGTAAAGCTAACAACAAGTAGGAATGTTGATACTTATGAAGAGATACATTCTGCGAAAAGCTGGGGTTTTACAATTAAAAAGCAAGGGCACAGAAGAATAGACATGGAAGAAAAAGAATGGGGGAAGTTTAGTTGAACTATTGATTCAACTTAATGGAAAAGTACTGGTCATTGAAAAAACTGCACACTTTTGCTCACTCTTATAGAACTATAGAATTTCTGAAAGAATTAATATCCCTATCAATACTAATGGTTTTTTAAAATAGAATAAATCTTATACTCACCTCTCCTCTGACATAGGATGCAGCACTGCGCCATCCTCACTCTCTGCCGTTCTTTTTTCTTGTGATTTCAATTCGAACTGGAAATCACTGCTGCAGCTACCTATTGGCTACAGAGCAGACATGTGCCATTGACTGATATCACAATTTGGAAATAAGCACTCAGAATGTTGCTGTTTGCCAGTGGCATGTCACTTCTGCAGTCCATTAGCAACTGCAACGATGACGTCCTATTCGCATCAAGACTGGAAGAATAAAGGCTACTACTGGTGGAGTGTGAGGATGGCACAGTGCTGGATCCGAGGCGAGAGAAGAGGTAAGTATAAGTTGTTTTTTTATTTTAAAAGATCATCTGTATGCTTAAAAAAAGAAAAAAAAAATAACCACACAACCCCTTTAGTTATTAATGCTGCCTTTTCAGATTCCCTGTAGTACTGTAGGTGGTGCAGGCTTATCTCATTTTCTTATGGGGTGCTATAACTTTAGTCATGCCCTGGCTGATGTCAAAGAGATAGTGTGTGGATGTAGATACAGTGAAGGAAATAATTATTTGATCACTTGCTGATTGTGTAACTTTGCCCACTGACAAATGACATGAACAGTCTATAATTTTTAGGGTAGGTTAATTTCAACATTGAGAGACAGAATATCAAAAATAAAATCCATAAAATCACGTTGTATAAATTATATAAATTTATTTGAAATCTGCAATGAGAAAAAAGTAATTGAACCTTCTGGAAAACAAGACTTAATACTTGGTGGCAAAACCCTTGTTGGCAAGCACAGCAGTCAGACATTTTTTTAGTTGATAAGGTTTGCTCACATGTCAGAAGGAATTTTGGTCTACTGCTCTTTGCAGATCATCTCTAAATCATTAAGATTTTGATGCTGTGGCTTGGCAACTTGGAGCTTCGACTTCCTCCATAAGTTTTCTATGGGATTAAGGTCTGGAGATTAGCTAGGCCACTCCATGACCTTAATGTGCTTCTCCCAATCACTCACAGAATCATCCAGGTGTTAATTGGCAAACTTCAGATGGGCCTGCACATGTGCCTTTTGAGCAGGGGGACCTTGCGGGCACTGCAGGATTTAGAAACCATAACAGCGTAATGTGTTTCCAATGGTTTTCTTGGTCACTGTGGTCCCAGCTGCCTTGAGATCATTAACAAGTTCCCCCTGTGTAGTTCTAGGCTGATCTCTTAGCTTCCTCATGATCAAGGATTAAGATTTTGCATAATGCCCCAGATCAATGTTGATTAGCAGTCATTTTGTGTTTCTTCCATTTTCTTACTATTGCACCAACAGTTGTCTCCTTCTCACCCAGCGTCTTACTTATGGTTTTGTAGCACATTCCAACTTTGTGCAGGTCCATGATCTTGTCCCTGACATCTTTAGAAAGCTCTTTAGTCTTGCCCATGTTGTAGAGGTTATAGTCTGACTAAGTGAGTCTGTGGATAGGAGTCTTTTATAAAGGTGACTATTTAAGACAGCTGTCTTTAATTCAGGTAACGAGTTGATTAGGAGCGTCTAACTGGTCTGTAGGAGCCAGAACTCTTAATGGTTGGTATTGGATCAAATACTTATTTCTCTTAGCAAAATGCAAATAAATGTATATAATTTATACAATGTGATTTTCTGGATTTTTTGGGGGATATTCTATCTCTTATTGTTAAAATTAACCTACCCTTAAAACTATAGACTGTTCATGTCTCTGTCAGTGGACAAACTTACAAAATCAGCAATGGTTCAAATACTTGTTTACTTCACTGTATAGGAGCACTCAGGAGAAGGATAAGTTGATAGAGAACATTTAGTAGGAAATTGAGTTGGCTGAATTTTGGAGCAGTAAAATGAGGGGAACGTAGATGTTCAGAGAGAATTTCATAGAGTAGGATATGCAGATGCATGAGTGAATATGAATGCAAATGACAATAATTTAAACCAGTCGCTAACAGAAGATATGTGAAGAATGACATTTACTAGGGTAGCTGTGCAGTTAAAATGATATTTTTATTTCATTAAAGCCAGATATGCATATGTGTCTGGCATGAAATTTAAGCATCATTTTAACTTCAAAACTACTCTGTGTCTGGTGCACATGTGTTCTTTATTGGATGGTAACAATTGCTGGCCTATTGGTAGACCTAGAGCCAAATTAACACAGCATTTTTAAAGATGATGTTGAAGGCAGCTTCTACACCAAAATGTATGAGATCTCACTTAGAAACATGTATACTGGATAAGCTGAATGATTTAATTTAATACAGAAAAGGAAATTACTTTCTGTCAGATACCTCTGACAGCCTCAGGGAAACAAACGATTCATACATGTTAGAGTCCAGTATGCCTAATATTTCTTTCTCCAGACAACAGACATCAGGAGACAATTGACATTCCTCAAATACAAAACATTGTTGCCCGATTCAGCTGAATGTAAGAGGTTTTGTCAACCTTTATCTAATGTGTACATTACTGTGTGAGTGATCTTTACATTGCTTCTTGTCATACACAGTTGAGTCATGTTTATTATGACCATCAGTCAATATCAAGAGTAACTGCCATGTGCAGCATATACAGCAGCTAGACAAGCTAGTAGTGACTCAAACAAGGCCTGGTAGGTAGCCACAGGTATATGGAGCCATGCTGACTGTGTTTCACAGGTGCTGTAGGATGCATGGGAGGAGTATCAATTAAGTGAACATGACGATCAAGGTGGTCCGAAAGATGCTAAACTGGGTTTAAGTCTAAAGAGTTCGGGGGTATTGGGTTACTTGAAGTCTTGGTCATGCTCTTCTCACCAATGTAAGACATTTTTAGCCCTGTGACTGGTCTCATTGTCTTGCTGGGAGATACCATCATGCAGTCCCTTGGTTCATTTTGGTGGTGAGCTGCTCCGCTGTAGCATGTCGATCCGCACTTGAGTAACTTCATAGTTGAAATCCATGATGCTCCACAATGTATATGTCACTTATTCACAGTGGTGTCATTTTTCCACTAAAAAATACTTTCACCACATCAGCATAGGAACAGTCCACAAACTGCACAGTTTTAGAAACACCCTTGGCCTGAAAGTTAAATATTATCCCTTTTTGCAACTTTGATAAATTGGTCCTTTTTCCAAATATAGCAATGCGGCATATGTGTGTAGACAAACTATCACATACCTCATGTGCCCATAAAACCAGTTCACATTGTTAAAAGTAGGAAGTAGTCATAATAATGTGACTGGACTGTATATATATCCTCCACTAAGCAATAATAAAATGGTAAATATGTACGG
Source organism: Phyllomedusa bahiana (assembly GCA_025379985.1). NCBI lineage: Eukaryota > Metazoa > Chordata > Amphibia > Anura > Hylidae > Phyllomedusa > Phyllomedusa bahiana. The sequence continues at coordinate 14,062 of JAODAL010052418.1, forward strand.
AAAAACTCAATTTATTCTCTCATCTACATTTGTTACATGCATTTGAAATCTATAGTTAAAAAAATATGTTTTGGGACATTTTTTCCTAATATATGATTGCAAAATGGTTGAATAATTAGTCTGTTATAAATTCTTAATACATGTTGACTGGGCACTTGTTATCTGTGCCTCAAGCTTTCAGGGGTATGTTTATTTGCTTATAGAGAATACATATTTGCCTTCTAAATATGCATGTTAGCACAAGCAGAATTCAATGTGAAACCATGGTCAAGCATAGCCTACAGAAATCAGTTATGGTGCCTTCAGCATTCATATTTGGACATTTATTGACTACATTATTATTTGAAAGCTGTCATTATGGTTTCTGTATTTGTAGATGCATGGTTTTTAAGCATTCAGGTCAGCTTACAATAAGAAATGTATAGGTCGGTAGTGAAGTTGTTTTATGACCAACAGAAATTCAGGAGGAGACAGAGATTTAATTACTTTTTGGTGTCTCATCATCCCAAAAAGTGTATGTCAAAGCAAACCAATAATAAGCACCTCTGTGCTGGACTTGTGGAGAAACTTTTGCAAATACTTAAAGTGGCTACACACCTTGAATAGCCATTAGCTGAATGTTCGTTTGTCTGGCAGCTGTTTTTCCTGACTCTCCTTAGGCTATGTTCACACGGCTTATTTCGGGGCGTATTTAAGGACATATTTACATTCGCAAATACGTCCCGAAATACGTTTCAAATACGTGTCACAAAGTGTGGCGCCTATTTTGCGTCGTAAATACAATCCCCAGTCTTTACTATGGGGATTTACATTGCGAAATACGCCTCAATAAGTGACAGGGAACTTAATTTTACGATCGTATTTACGGACGTATTTACGCCCGCAAATATGTCACGAAAATAAGCCTCGTGTGAACGACGAAGAGTATTTTATATTGGAATCAATGCTAATCTAATTGTTCATTATTTGAAACGTATTTCGGGACGTATTTGCGGACGTAATTACGTCCGTAAATACGCCCCGAAATAAGCCGTGTGAACATAGCCTAAGGGTATTTGCGGGGCGTAATTGCAATGCAATACACCTGAAGTATGCCCCGCAAGAATGGTAAAATCATAGCATAGCTGTGACTACCTGCCGTTTTCCCCAGCGAGTACTGTACGCTGGCAGTAAGAAGTAATAGTGATTGTGGATAGTGGCCAGACAGCAGGCATATAGCGGTGCGTACAGGTATGCAACACTATACGCTGGCTATAAAAAGTGTGAACATACCCTTACACAGGCTTGCTTGGTTCATTAAGAATGTGTTCTAAATGGGGAGAGACAATTCTAACAATGTCCTATTGCTTCATATCTTCTGAAGAAAAAAAAGATTGATATATGAAAAATCAACATGTTGATTCTTTTTTCTCAACCCATGACATTTGACTTACTGGTATATCATAATGCCAGTAAAGGAGTATGGAGTGTGCTCACTCAGGTAAAACTGCCGCTACTCTAGCTTTTGAACCCTTCTGATGCTGCAGTGATCGCAGCTGCAGTGTCTAAATCAGTGCCAGACTGCCTTCCTCGACCCACACAGTGAAATCTCGAGAAAATGAAATGGTGCTGCACTCCAAAAGAGAAACACGGGTGCTCTGTGGAAGGCCAAAGGCTTCAGTCCACTATATAGAAAATCCACAGCACTCCTTTGGTGAAGATTAATGAGATTTATTGATTCACATAGTATGTTATCAACTCTCCATATAAGTGTAGTAAGCAAAATAGCAAAATAGATATGCCCACAATTCTTTCCAATGTTTCAGCCAAGTTAGGTTTTCCTCAGGGACAGTATTAATGGGCGGAAGAGCATAGGAGAAAGGATTATTCTAACTAGGCTGAAACGTTGGACTGAGTTGTGGGCATATCTATTTTGCTACTTTGCTTACTAAACTTACATGGAGAGTTGATAACATACTACGTGAATCAATAAATCTCATTAATCTTCACTAAAGGAGTGCCGTGAATTTTCTATATACACAATGAAATCACGGGTTGCTATGTTACTACTCCTATTCCACCCTGCCATGGGCAGGATGTAATAGGCGTGCCATTCTTGTACACTGTTCTGCAAAATGGTATACAAGTGATCAAGTACTCTAGGTGGACTGCAAGCATAACTTAAAAAAAAGTTTAAAAAAAAAATAATAATAATTCCAGATACTTTTAACATTTTGCCCCTTTTGCTGTTTTACAAATAAAATATAAAAAGGTTACACATAATTAGTAGCACTGCATCTGTAGAGGTCTGGTCTATTAAAATATAACATCATTCAACCTGTATGGCGTAGAAGAGCCAATTTTATTTTTATAATTTTACGTTCCGAAAAATTGGAATAAGTGATCAAAAAGTCTCATATATCCCAAAACAGCACCAGTAAAAACTGTACTTCAGCCTCATTCAGGTCCATAGATTGAAAACTAGAAAAGTTATTGGTTGCAGAAAAATTTATTTTAGCGTGTACAAGCACATTGCTAGTGGTCTTATACATATATAATTCTGTGTAACTTTTAAATTTTTGAGTTGTGTAATGCAATGATAGCTTAGCACTAGTGTTGATGAAACCGTTCTAGAAAAGTTAAGTTCTAGTAGAACTTCCTCGAACCGAACCAAACATTTTACTGAGCGTTCAAGTAAAGTTCTAGTTCTAGTTTGACACGCCATTTTCATTTTCATTTTCAGCGGCTTTCTGCACTTCTGGCGACCATGCAATCAAATTTCTGTGCTTTTGGTGGCCATCCAATTAGTGCAGAGCACAGAGAAGTGTCAAAAAAGTCATGGCTGAGGTGTAGGGCTCTCATTGGCTGCTAAAATCACATGAAAACTTTATATATATATTTCCCTGTAATGACTTGTGAACGCCATTTTCAGCTCACTCTCTGTACTGTACTGCACAGACTGCTCTTAGTTAATTAGATTGCATTTTCCTCTCCATAGACTTCAATAGTTAGGGAGTTTGATATTGCTGGCTGCATCTTTCCCACACCCAGAAGCTGTTATTTGGCGACATTTTCAGGCTCTCATAACGCCTAACTCTCATATACATGGATATATATTATACAGAGTTCTTGGATTTGCTAAATCATACTCAGTGGCCAAAAGTTCAGTTTTTGCAGTTTTTGGGGGTTCAGTAATTGTATAACAAACCGTCTCCAAATCTCCTGTGTTTCAAAGGGGCTTTTGGGCCCCTAAGGATGCAGGGCCCCATAGCAGCTGCTAGCACTGCACCTTCTATAGCTATGCCCATGCTTGCAAGCTGTCCTCATCTTTTCAGTTAGCCATTGAAAGGAATGGAGTGTTTTAGCCTCTCAATTTTTTTTCTGTCACTAGAGCCACATTTTCTTCACTATGTTGTTCCACGTATCCAGTTTACTGTTATGGATGGTAATTACAGCTTATCCTCACCTCTACAGATATAAAAATAAACCAGAAAATCTTGTCCCATTGACTTTAATGGGGTTCAAGTTCTAGTTCGAATAGAACCTCGAACCAAACACACTAATGTTCGAGGTTCTAATCGAACTAGAACTTTGTACTGCTCGCTCATCTCTATTTAGCACATTATTTTGGTTACTGATGTTTTAAAGGTGTATATTCACAACATTGATTAGCTTACAACATGTAGGTTGTTATCTCCCTCTTGTTTTCAGGAGGATTCCTAGGCTGCCAACCATTTCTTTTTTTTCTCACAGCAGTAGCCAGGATGGTGATATCACGCCCTGCTGTGTCTTATCAGCAGCACAGGAGTTGTTTATACTTTTACTAACAAATTTTAACATTTTAAAGCTTTGTAGTCTTTGACCCTGCTGGCAAAAATTCTCCATAGCCAACGTCCCTTTAACAGGCTCAGCTACGAATAGCATAGTTGACATGTCAATCACTGCTGTAAAACCACCCACACCCAGAGCAGGTAGTTGTGAGCCTTAGGCTGTCTTTGAAGATCAGGCTCTGTAATACAACCTGATAAGAAAACCACTTTAAGTATCAGCCTTCAATCAACCAGAAGATCACCATCAGACCGTGGGAGAAAGAAAAGAGCCGCAGGCATAAAAGTAGCCTACCATGTTAGGCAGCAGTTCAGCTGAAGAGTTACTAAAGTTGTAATTATTATTGAGAGGTTACAATTGTTTGTCATCTGTCCATTAGCTGGCAGTGGAGCAGAAAGCCCAAGAGAGACAACTCATAGAATTATAGAAAAAGGAAGAGAAGAAGAGAGACTAAAAGAGAAAGATAGGGAAGTAGACAGAAAGAGAGAGATAGTATCTGGAACCAATTTGCCATTTTCCCTCCACAGTGTCCTATGACTCATTAGTGTTACAAGGTCTCAGGTGTGAATGGGGAGTAGGTGTGTTAAGTTTGGTGTTATCACTCACACTCTCTCATACTGGTCACTGGAAGCTCAACATGGCACCTCAAGGCAAAGAACTCTCTGAAGATCTAAAAAAAAAGAATTGTTGCTATACATAAAAAATTCCAACACTCGGAAACTTATTTGCAGCACAGTGGCCGAGACCCTACAGCAGTTTAACAAGTCAGGTTACACACAGAACAGGTCTCGCCGTGGTTGATCAAATAAGTTGAGTGCACTTGCTCAGCTTTTGTCCAAAATAGACATATGAGTGCTGCAAGCATTACTGCAGTGGTTAAAAGAGTGGGGGTTCAGCCTGTACATGCTCAGATTATATGCCATACATTGCATCAATGGTCTGCATGGCTGCCATCCTAGAAGAAAACCTCTTCTAAAGGCAATGCACAAGAAAGCCCCCAAACAGTTTGCTGAAGACAAGTATTCTAAGGATATGGATTACTGGAACCATGTCCTGTGGTCTTATTAAACCAAGATAAACTTATTTTGTGTAGGTGGTATCAAGTGTGGTATGGCTGCAACCAGGTGAGGAGTACAAAGACAAGTATGTCTTGTCTACAGTCAAGCATGGTGGTGGGAGTGTAATAGTTTGGGGCTGTATGAGTGCAGCCAGCTGTGGATAGCTACAGTTCATTGAGGAGAATCAGGAATGCTACCATATACTGTGACATACTGAAGCAGAGCATGATACCCTCCCTTTGGAAACTTGGCTGCAGAGCAGTATTCCAACATAACCCCAAACACACCTACAAAGCGATCCCTGCCTTGCTAAAGAAAATGAGGGTAAAGGTGCTGGATTAGCCAAGCATGTCTCCAAACCTAAACCTTATTGAGCACATCTGAATATCTGTAGGGCATCTTCAAATGGAAGGTATAGGAGCTCAAGGTCTCTAACATCCACCAGTTCCGTGATGTTGTCTTGGAGGAGTGGAAGAGAATTACAGTGGCAACCTGTGAAGCTCTAGTTAACTCCATGCCCAAGAAAGTTAAGGCAGTGCTGGGAAATAAGGGTGGCCACACTTTGGGCAAAATGTGTTCATTTTCATTTAGGGGTGTACTCACTTTTGTTTCCAGTGATTTAGACATTGATGGTTGAGTTATTTTGAGGGCACACCAATTTTACACTGTTATACAACCTGTAAAATGCTTTACACTGTATCAAAGGCCCCAAAATCCAGTGATTTTCCAAATTGAAAAATATATTAAAAAATATTTACAAAAATTAAAGGGGAAATACTCACTGGGGGGAGCTACGTAAGTACTGTGAAAAAGGGCTTTTGGGCCCCCTCTGTGGTTTTCTCTTTTTAACAAATTAATGACCTCAGCACACCACCAGAATACCCACATCACCATCACACACACACCTGCAACCTCAGTGCCTCTGCCTATAAAACCCTACATTAAAAATTAAAAATTTTTACTATATTTATTAAATTTTAAAACTTATAAATTTTTAAAATTTGTTTTTGCTAAATTTGTTTTTTTTAAATAATGTAACCAAATTCTGTTTTGTTAATTCCCAAAAAAAAGGCAATTACAAATTTTTAAACATTGGTTAGGCACAACCAAAACATTGCTGTTTAAATGGGATGTCGGTTCCTAAAAAATTTTTTAAAATTTTTGTTTAATGACCCCGGGGTTTGGGAATTTTAAAAAAGGCATTTTTCCTCCTTTTCCCCCCTCGTTGCTGCTCTTCCATAGTGCCCAAGGATCTGCTACTCTTAACTTCCTGTACCGCAAGCTATCCAACATCAGATACTTCTGCTTCATTCACCTTTAAAAGGATGTGAGCCTCTGCGGGAAACAGGGCCACAAAAAGTAAAAAATGAGCTGGCCCGGGGGGCACTACAGAGGGGAAATACGGGGGAAACCAAAGGGTTTAATTTAATGTCTTTTTATTTGTATTTCCTCCTACCCTGCCCCCATTTAACATTAATTGAAAAAAAATAAACTTTCAGGTTTTTTTAATTTGCAAAAATTTGGAAAAGCACACATCATTTTCTTTACACTTCACAAATACTTGCTATTTTATGTTAGTCTATCACATAAAATATATATAAAATACATTTAAGTTTGTGTCTGTAACATTTAATAATGAGAAACAGTTCAAGGAGTAGGAATACTTTTGTAGCCTACTGCATTTCTATTATTTGCTGTAAAATGATAAGTAGAGCTTTCAGAGCTACCATCAGTTATTACCTGTTTCCTAATGTTTCAACCTGAAGAAAGGGTATTTTGTTTCATATTTGAATGCTGTGAAAGCTCCATAACAAAAATTTTTTACCTGCCAAAATAATTAAAATAAACATGAAACAGCAAAAGGAAATTACATCTATATAAAATGTTTTTTGTCTATTTTAAGATCTACACATGCAAATATATTCTCATGATTACATCGAAACAGCTTAAGAATAAACAAGACTTTATTTAAATGACAGATCAGATAATGTGAAGATAGAAGGTCAGAAAACTGCAAAAATATCAATTTCATTAAAACCTACTTAGTTACACAAAAAGTAACATGTCACATTTTTACATTCCAAAGTTTGAGTTATTTTTAAAGAGAATTTCCATTCAAAACTTCTTCATAAATCTGTAGATCATAAGTTACAGCAATAGCCAGAGTTCAATAATTAGGTTTGTTTTACTTACAAAGACATTGAGCCACATGTATGAAAACTGCCTTGACTTTCTTTATTGCCCATACCAACCAGTCAGAGCTCACCTCCCTTTTCCTTTCATATAGTGCTCTGAAAAAATAAAAGTGAGCTCTGATTGATTGCTATGGGCAACAAAGAAAAACTTAGCACAAGACAGTTTTTTATACATGTCCCTTCATTGTCATTTTTTAATTCATGGCAGCTATTTTTTTTACAAAAGGGACAGAAAGTGTATTCAAATTTGTTGTCACTTACAAACAAACATCAAAACTGTCAATATAGTTTTATTGGTTGACAATGCAGACAAAAATACAATGACTACATGGTTGCTCTTCTGTTATCACTTCTGCAACCATAGCTCCCGCTGTGCAAAAAAACACAATAGGACAACTGCAATAACTTTTGAAAATCTAGCATATGGCCAATTTTTAAAAGGGATGAATAATCATACCGATGTGTCTGATGTTTTACAAGTGAACTATTAATTAATGTTTTTAAATTAAACATATTTGTTAAGACATTTTGGTGTTTTTTTCCTATTAATTTTGCATGTCATTATCTATTTTAAAGAAAATCTTGCAATTTTACTATGACCACCAAAACGTCTAATAGACTGACACTTCCTGTTCTTTAGCGATCACTTTTCAGCTGTTTTTCACTGTCATCAAAAGCAGGATTACAATGAAAAGTGACACCAATGTATGGATAACAACTTTTTAATCATCACAATAAGTGATGAACACAATTCATCTTACCTGTGCTGCCCCCCATCCTTACACTGTTTATCAAGGCAGTTGCAACAGAATTGTGGTGCAATTTGCACCGAATAGATTGGCTTTACACTACATATATGATGAATTATAGACAGAATCTAGACCCTTCGTCCCTTTACCTGAAAAAGGGGGTTTGGGGTCCAGAAAAGAAGGGGTTTTCACAGAAAAGGAGCATTGATTATATCGAGCGGCAAAAAAAAATTGACCAGATAGGGCTAAGTAACCAACTAGACAACTTTTCAACTGCACCACAAGAAAAAGGACACATTATAAGAGTGTCTAGTCTAACTTTGCACTGTATCAAAAAATCCCCCCACTGTTTTTTTCCAAGGCAAAGAAACAAAAAAAACTCTCCTTAGAAATCATTAAGCACCCCTTTTTGGGGGCCTTTTCCAGTAGGGCAGTAAAACATATCTTTTAATTTTTTATTTTTAAAAGCATTTTTGGGAAAAATTTGGCTGGCCCATTATCATAAACAGTAAACAGAGTGAAAAATATCTAGAACCAGAAAATAAGACTAGCTAAGAAAACACATAAAACATTATCCAGTTTTAATTTTTGGGGGGAGATACATTCCCTTTAAATTTAGAGTTGAATCTTTACTCTGTAATTAATCTTCTTAGAAGTATAAATGAAGCTAAGGAGTAAGTTGATCCATTAAATGTTTAAACTGTTTAAGATTAGCGTTTTATAAATCAATTAGTATCTGTTATCCTCGATGTGTCATCATTCTGCAAACAGATGCTAGTTAACATTTGTGTACACATGAAATGTTATTTCAAATCAAGATGAATAAAACCTAATCAGAGTTTCCACCAAATAGAAGTGGTAACATATTTGAAAGTCATTAAAGTGAAGATACAACATTTAATTAAAGTATATTTTTAACTTTTTTTTAAAAAAATTCCCATGGGGAAAAAATTTTTACTGTTTATTCATTAAAAAAGCTGGAGAAGTAAACCCCTTATTAACATATACCCAGAATATTTCTTAGAAAATAATTAAATTTTAAAAAAAAAAAATGTTTTGGGAACAGGCCCAAACCCCCAGTTTTAAATCCCACAGGGTTCTCCCTTTGACCCCCAAAGCTTCCTGTCTGAGATCCTATCTGAAGTTACATACAGTTTCTTCATCACAAGCCTAATGTTATGGTAACTTGAAATAAAGTTTAATTGGAAGTTAAACTGCAATGGGAGCATCACATCGTCAGATTGTTATGATAACTTCCTAAAACCTATTGTACAATTCTTAATTTCCAAGTTATTTCCCGGTTTTGGTTTCAATTATTTTTGGGGATAGGGTAAGAGGGAAAAAAATTCATTCGTCCCAAAACCCGGTTTTTTAACCACACATCAAAAAACCATTTTTTCCCCCATTGGCGTATCTTACAGACAGATCCTAAATATGGATAAAATGTTTAAAATAAAAACCCAGTATAATTTTTAACGTGGGAAGTCTTTGGTTGGGTATTTTAATACTTCAGTTTATTGGCCCCCCAAAAAAAATCTAGAAAAAAACTTTAAAAAATCTTTAATGTTGGGACATTTCCAAGTCTTTTTATGTAAAAATTGTAATGGTAAATTTTTCCCAGGTTCTTATATCTCATCCCTTGTCGGGAGTTCCCGGGATTCCCCTTTAAAGGGTTTCTTCCCGCTGTAAAAAACAAGTAATGTTTTTCTACTTTATAAAAAAGCCCTTTTTGGCCCAAAAGGGCCCCGTAGGGCAAACCAGCCCCCCTATTAAGGTTCGAATTCGGGAACATAAGTCAGCAATACGCAATTATAAAAAGACTTCGCAAAAGGAACTAAAAAGGGAGCATAGCTATGGTGAAACAGCGTTAGCGCCCGCATTTTTCCATGGGCCTAATCACACTGTCAGAAATTTATGCTGGTGTGTTTTTTGGAAGAGGTTTTCCTTTTTCAGGGTTTTCAATCTTAAAAATCCAGGATCCTCCAACGGAAAGGGGTTTTTGGATTTGTAATTGGGGAAAAAAAAGTCCCAAAAAAAGGGTTTTAAAAGAGATAGTTTTTTCCAAATGTTTTTTTATAAATCTAGAGTTAAAATCATGTTTGGGATAGTTTTTAATGATATAGATATAGCATTAATAATTTCTTGTATATACTAAATTGTTACCATAAGATGTTATAGATGTTTCAATGATGTAATGTTTAGTCAAGGGTTAATACTCACCTGTTTTCTAATTGTAACAGCATATCAGTGAATGTGTCTCTTTGTACGCATGCCTGAGGAAGGAAACTTGCTTTCTGAAACGTCGCAGCTGTGTGCAGTACGGAGCACCATTCTCACTTCTTCTCAGCTTGGACATTGAACTACATTTCACTGAAATGTGAACTTATGAAATTAAATTGAATTACAGCTAAATACTGATTTTGGAATGTGTACAATAACGACTATTTGGAGTGTATAGGCATGTAGCCCAAGGTTTACACTCCATGTGTTCTAATATATGAGTAAAGAAAAAATTTTTAAATGCAACTTTTTTGACTCAGCCTCTGTGTCTAAATATTGACTGTACTAAGGGAGAAGAGAAAACTCCTAAACTGTGGCTGTAAATCGAGTCAGTACTTAAATTCTTTTTTGCATACGGCACTTCTATGTGTATTGAAGCACACATGGCGCATTTCGACACTACATTTGTATATGTAATGGTAATGTGAATTTTTGTCTGTAACCTATATCACTGGGTTCAATTAATAAATGGCAGGCTCCCAAGCAAAAATGTATGTCAGTTCATGATAAATATAGATTTACTGTAAATTTGACTACATGTGAAATTAATAGATAGTTTCCATTCTGTTATCGGTTTATGACTTTAGCCATACAAATAGTTAATACTTATATCCGACCTTAAATCTGCAAAGCTTAGACTCACACTTAGGGCGACATGTATGAACGGGCTTTACGCCTGTTTTTTGGCGTATAGTGCGCCTCCCGGCCCAAATCCCCCTGTTGGACGCAGAGATGCAGTGTTAGGCGCAGCGTTCGCCACTTTCAGCTGCGGCCTGCATGAAGGGGCGGGCAATGGGCGCGGTGTGGGGCGGTGTGGCGTTGGGCGGGAGCGGGCCCCCCCAAAAAAACCCCCGAGGAGTACGATCGCGAGGGGCAAGCGAGGTGCAGTCACGTCGGGACCCAAAAAAAAGGAAACCCGGTTTTTTGGCTAATGCCGGCGGCGGCGATGTAAGCAAGAACGGAAAATGGGAAAGCAATAAAAGCGCGCAGAAACCCGGCGCCCGCCCGTCAGAGAGAATAATCAAAAAAACCCCTTTATAAAGCGGAAAACATTCTCAAAAAAGATAAACCTCAAAAATAAAAATAAAAAAAAAAAAATCATTTCCAAAAATCTAGAAGGGCAATATAAGAAAATTTATATGGAAAATTGCCGGGGGAAAAAAAGTAACAAATTTTGAAAGTATTTCTTGGTCGGGAAAACCGGCCCCAAACGAAAAGGGGGGGACAGGAACCCTTTAACCTAGGAGGGAAAGATTGACCAATCAAAACAACGGGGGACGTTTAAAATACAGTAAAAAAAGAGAAAAGAGGATTGGTTGATTTGCGGGGGGTTGGTATTCCCGGGCCCAAACAAATAGGCCGACAAACACCCCCTTTAGCCCATGGAGAATTTGAACCAAAACAAAAACCCCAAAGGGGGACAGTTCAAAATACATAAAAAAAGGAGAAAAAAGTGATTGGTTAATGCGGGGGGGGTTTCTATCCAGCCAATCAGAGGCAGTACTTCTCCCATTGTAGTCTATGGAGAGAGGGCCCAAAGCAATCTCGGGGTCGCGCCCGGGGGCATGGAGTATGAATAAAAAAAAACATTTTTTTTAAGTGTAAAACATTATAGAAAAGGCTGAAAAAATTTTTAACCCTTACCCCCGGGGCCCCTTTTTGGCCTCCTGACAGAGCCCCATTTTTTAAAACTGTAAGTGTCCTTTATGTCAGAATAATTTTGACACTTTTAAAACCCTGAATTCAGAGATTGTTTTCTCGTGGGCACATTGTGCTTTAAGATAGTAAGAAATTTTGGTCCAAAAAAGCTTGTTTATTTTGAAAAAATTTCAATTTTTA
>JAODAL010052419.1:0-25989 GCA_025379985.1 Phyllomedusa bahiana
TTAAGTTTTTGGCTTATAGAGAATATTTCTAGGAACATTGCTTTTAGCTAGTTAATATATTAAAAGTTACATCTTAGTCTGGTGCTTGCTTTTCAGTGATTAATTTTTGAAAAAAGACTAAATTTATCTGTCATTTGTTGGTGAATAAATATTATAAAAATCCCAAAGGGGGTTAACAGGGCCCCCAAAATTGGCCTTTCCCGACGATATTTTTTTATATTTCCAATCCAGAACAAGCGTACGGGGAATTAGGGAGGTTTTTGGAAACCTTAGGGTCTCTGTCGGGTTTTTAAAAAAATGAAGAAAAGTGGGGCACGCTTCTGAGGGCCAAAACCAATCCAAACGGGAAAACCGCGCTTCCCCCATTTCCTGGCGAACGACACCATCTCCTATTTTGGGGTACAGACCCCGAGAAAACCATACCAATGATATAAAAATAAAACTTCCCCCACTATTGGCGGAGGAAACAGCCCAAAACACTCCCCACATGCAAAAAATTAACTCCTCCCCGCTGGAAAAGGGCAAATCTATTAAAAATGATCATTTTTCCAAAATTTCTTATATTCTTTACAGCCCTTTAAACCATTTTCCCTAACCCAAAAGAACTAAAAAAAATAAAAACGCTATTAAAATTTTTTTCATGGGGAATGATCGGAGCCCAAGGTGAACTTGTGGTGCAAACCCAAACCGGACAAAGGGGGAATAAATTTCCGAAAAATACATAAATTAACCCAGGTCCAACTTAGGTGTTGGGGACGGTGGTGGGGGCTCAGAAACTTTGCAAAACTGAGTTGTAAAACAGTTTGTAATGGGTATCGCTCCCCTGCTCCTCATCTCCCATAGGGGCGCTCTTCCTCAAGAAAAAACCCCAAAACCCCCGTGATAATGACAGGGGCGCACCTGGAATAAAACGCGGAAAATATGAAACTCAATGACGCACTATTATTCCTACCATAAACAAACCCCAAATTTTCACGGAGGAAAAAACCCCTCAAAAAAATTCCCAAATGGGGTTGCACAGGGGAAAGAAGGAGCGACTTTGTGAGAAAAACACCGGAAAAATCTATTTTTTTAAATGAGCACAGAGAAATTCCGATCTGGCCCACCCCTTTCCACTACCCCCCCAGGCCCTGCGTTATGTGGGGAAAGGGGTGGGGGAAATTGGGAGAGGTGAGGGGGGAAACCCCTTCTTAAAAATCACAAGATAAAAACGTGAAAAGGGACTACCAAATTTTTTAAGTTTAATCCGAACCCAATGGACTACTCTAAATCAAAGGGAGGAAATGGGCATTGGGTAGGCGGGCCCGGACCCTACATTCCAAATCCGTTGGTTTCTCTCCCAGGCGCGAAATTACTGCCCCCCTGATGTATTGGAGGGGCCTTTAAAAATTTGCCACGATCCTATGTCTCCCCAACGAGGGTATTTGATGGGAATTCTGAAAAATCACGTTGCCTGAATGCAACCCCCCGCATGCAGACTATTACCGTTGTGGCTGTGCCCAAAAACCCCAAAGCTTTTTGGTCGTGTGCGTTCATTTACCTAAAAAAATCTAACCAGTGCCCAGAAAGTCTCGGGGCCCCTTTTTAGCTACTCCTGGGAACTTTCCTCCCTCCCACGAAATCACCAAAAACCCCTTTTTTCCATGCAGCAGCGGCACGGAAGGCAATCCTTAAATGTGGTCAGACCCACCCACCCACTTTAAAAATTTTTTAGAAAAAGTATCCCTTTTTCCCTTTGGACTGGGTGAGACGGGGGGGCGCAAAAGGGCAAAGGGCACAGCAATTTTTTAGTGGGAAAATTTCTCGATCCTCCCTTGCACATCCAAAACAAAATTTAAAAACTGCTTCCCAATTTCAAACCCGGGGACCTACAGATAACCCAATGATAAAATACAAAATTGGGGTTGGGTTAAAACAGATGGGGGATCTTCCCCGGACCCCGGGGGTGTCGGACAAAGACGGATTTTCCCCCCCCCGTTGTTTTCTTTCCCCTTCCCCCCCCTCATCCCCAACTCCCCCCCACTCCACCCCCGTTGTTTTTGCTTTTGAATATGTATGTGCTTTTGTTGTTTGTCATAAGTATAATTGTCGGAATAAGGATTTAGTCAATTTTGCATGACTGTGGCATGCAAATAGGCTGTGAGAAAAATACGCCCCACAATTAAAAGAACGCACCTTATCATGGCATATCGAACGGCTAGAAGTTTTAAGAGGGAAAAAGAACAGACTTTATATCTGTTTTACAAAAAAGCTGTAAATTTAATATGCTCACCTAAAAAACCAAACCCCCCCCCTTTTCCCCCCTTCACCTCCCTTTTTGTTGCCCCCCCATGTTGGGGGTAAAGTTTTTTTACTTTTTTTTGAAAAAGTTAATAAATGCATATTCTAAAAAAATAAACAGAGGCCACCTTTCGCATGACGGTTATGTCATAGGAGAATACGTACAGAGAAACTACTGAGGAGGTTGGAATCAAGTCTCCCAATAGAAGTGTGGCTGTGTGGATGCAATGCTTCCTTGCTGGTGCCCCGTCGAAAGAGATGTAATGTACATAAGTGTAGTGCCGTGAGTAAAAGCTGGAGTTTCCCTGAGCAATGTGTTATCTACAATTATTTGGCGAGCGCCGATGCAGCACACTATAAACATCTTCACATTCAACACTGCACCTCTCCCCGCAATTAATAAAGAACTCTAAGGGGCCATTCACACGGTGTTTTTGGATCCGATTTTGGGTCCGTGTTGTATTCGAAAATCGCATCCAAAAACGCAGCCAAAAACGGATCCAACACACGCAGCTGCGTGTTGGATGCAGCAGGATTGCACCCTTTAGTTTAAAATAGGGCTTCTGCTGCGTCTTTCGGACCAAGAATTGACATATCAATTCTTGGAACAGATCCAACAGACGGATCAAAAAGACGCAGTGAGACATTGCAATGCATCTAATAAATAGCAATGTAAATCACATTGCTATTTATTAGATACGTGTTTGGATCTGTTCAGGGTCCGACAGACGGATCCAAACACGCATTAAAAGCGTATGTTCACACGGACTCAACACGCTGTGTTAACATACCCTAAGGGTATTTGACAAGGGCAATGGATGGTTGGTGACCACCTGTATTACACCTCTATATCTCTGTTGAACACCTTCAGAGGCAGCAGCATATTGGACATTATAGAGTACTAAGCAGTGTAGGCTGTAAATCCAGCACTGGAGTGGGATATAACACTTAATAGATTGTGAAGCTATACCTCTAGGTTCTACTCTACTTCTCCCTTCTCTCTCCATAGGTAACATGTAACCAATTCTCTCTGTAAGCCTCTCTCGTCTTTCCAACTCTCCAAACAAATTTTAGCAGTGAATTAAATGATCAGTTCGGGGGCACGAGAGATGAGAGAAAGATGGAGTTTATTCCAAATATATATATATATATATATATATATATATATATATATATATATATATATATATATATACAAGGAAAAAACTCGCAGTCACCTCAATGTTAAGTAATATATTTATTTATTTATAACAAATTTAGGCCTGTTTCACATCTGCAGCAGAGGTTCTATTCCAAGCATTTGTTACAGATTCAGTCAAAAAGTATTTACTAGAAGTATTTACCAAAGCCGACATATCGGGAATGGCGACTGGTCCTCTTTATCAGCATTATCGGCCTCTGAGCAGAGCAATGCATCGGGCCCTGTCTAATCAACCACTTCATTTTGTTACACATCCTGCTACCCTTCAACACATACAGTGGCGAATCTGCTTCCAATAGAAATGCACATTGTCAGCAATTGTTTGCCCCAGATCATTGTCTTCTGCAAATCTGTTGCAATAATCTGCTTCCATAACACCACAACCAATGCAGACGTGCCTACAATATGAATGTTGGGTTGTTAATTTCTGGGAGCACTACGCCCGTGGAGGCTCCAAGCAACTGCCTAGCATGCCCATGCATTAAGACTGCACTGGTCAATGGTTGACTTCATTGCGCTGCCTTTGCTGAGCCACTGACCTCCTATACATACATATAGTGTCTCATAGGCTACAAGCAGGTTCAGGCCTGTGGCCTATGAGCTACCAGGTGCATGCTGAGGAGGTCAGTGGGCCAATGAAAGTGGCACAATTAAGTCAATACAATATGCTGCCTGTGCTGAGCCACTGACAACGTGTCCATTTTTGATCATCTACTGTGACAAGGTGACCTTAATATAGATGGGAACCTACTCTGATATTTTACCTCACTTGGTGTCTATTCAGACCTCCATGTTTTCAGGGAGAGCTGGGCCCAGCTACTGTATTAAGGTCACCTTGTCATGGTAGATGGGCAATTATAGTTTTGATCAAAAATGTATATTTAGAGCCTCAAATTTTCATGTATTCCAAAGTAGCATAAATGCTTTTTGAAAAAAATTCCTTTATTCCCTTTGACTCTTTAGTGCTTATAGAGTGCTGCTGATATTGTGTTTGCATTGCTTTTGCTGCCACACCAGCGTGCACCTATACTCATTTTTTTTATCTGCCTTGTGTGTGGTGACCAATTTCTGCTTTTTTTGACAGTTTACGTGGGGGAGTGGATAGTCCCCATTTTGGTTGTGCACTCCACCCATCCACACAGACTGTTTTTAGTCAGAGCAGAGTTTGGCTGGGACCTTCTCTCCTTGAAAATATTTAGGCCTGAACAGACACCAACGGCAACATGTATGAAGGGGGCTGCGCCAGATATCTGGCATCTTTACAGCCTGATATCAGGCACAGCGCCATTCATACATTTTCTGTGAGGTGGGACGCTTTGCTACAGCATTTCTGGGCAGATTACAGTTGGAACAGGTATACCACTTTTAAAGTGGTATACCTGATCCTGAACTGTCGCACGAGCACTAGAACGCGCCTGTTTATGACCGCTGTAGAGTGGGTTCATAAATCAGGCGCATTCTAGCCTATTATAAGGCGCATGAAATTTGCCGTATTAACGCCAAATTTCATGCATGTCGCACCAAGTGAGGTAAAATATTAGAGTAGATTCCCATCTGTATTGAGGTTACCTTGTCAAGGTAGACGGGCAATTACAGTTTTGATCAAAAATAGACACTAAGGGGGACATGTATGAAAATTGTCTTGGTCTAAGATTTTCTTTGTTGCCCATAGCAACCATTGTAGTGACATTATACGTGCAGAAGGATCGTTAAATCGTCTATCTGTGGGTTGTACCCTCACAGGGTCCCTTTCCCCAATTGCTGAGGAAAATACCAAGTGGTAGTCCCGAAACATTAATGTAATTTCTGTCTAACTGCCAATGGCAAGGAGTTAATCATACCCAAAGTGAAGAACTTTGCAACCCTGTACTCCTTACACTGAATAGCTTTGATCCAATCCATTTGGAGCAGAAAAAAGCATTTATCTAGGAAGAGTTTGATGGAAGGGCAGGAAGGCTGTATCCATACCTAGAGGATGGCCTTCCTAGCTGCTGCTCATAGAATATGCAAGAGATGTAGATCTCGCATGCTCACTGCGGAGGTGTTCTTATCTATATGGCCAAAAATTGCCCATGCTGCAGTAGGGGTGAAAGTACCTATGAGATAATGTGTAATGCATGCAGTTACGAACTCCCAGTATTGCCTAATCTTAGGATAACTCTACATACAGTGATAGATGTCGACCTCTAAAGAGCCACACTTAAAACAGGCAGTCGAGGGATATAACCCCATCCTACAACCTCTAGGCAGTGTTAAGTAAGCATGGTGGACTAATTTCAGGGACATCTCCATATAGGAACAGAGGACAAGAATCTGTACGAATCCGTCAAGGCCAACAGAATCACCTCCAGTGTCAAAGAGGAGTGGGTACCATCTAGGTTTGAATTAATATGCAAATTATATACCTCAACTAGGGGATTGATATGAGACATTTACACTGTCTTACTACGCCCATTTCCAGACGAACCTATTGTACACCCATACATGTCAAAATGGGAGGGATACATTGGTAAACAGCTATCGGCGGAGGATTGGGAAATGGTCTGGAGAAGAGCTGCCCAGACATCCATCTGCAATAACATAAATCCTTATGTTATGGTATCATACACCTTCCTTGCTGCATAAGTTTAATCTGACAACTCCAGATCAATGTTGGTGCTGCCGGAAAATGGGGGGTAATATCATATTATTCGGGGCTCCCAAAACCCCCGAAATTTGGGGATTTAAAGATTTATAGAAATTTTGAGGGGGGATTGCAGACCCCCTAGTCGAACTTTTTTTTTTTAAATTTGCTCCCCCCCTTGAAAAAACCCCAAACCTTGAAACTGGTTTTGACCATCCTGACAGCAAACAGGTGTTTGATTTCATCCTTTTGGAAAATTTTCTGGTCCCCCGGGATTACGGTTTCTTTCAAAATTTAAAACATGGAGTAGGAATACCTAACTCATTACTGAACAACACAGGGGTAAAGTTTGAAGTTTTGGTCGATTTGGGTTAAATATGTCTTGAAAAGGTTAGATTTATTTAAAGGGGGGACATTAAAAGGGATCGGTCATCAAACCCCCTTTTTCATTTTTTTTTTCCCGTAAAAAACTCACCTGAGTATGTCGGCGCCGAATCCCTCAAAAAGGGCAGGGCAACTTCGACCCCCCGGAAAGCCCACTTTGAAAATTCCGGGGGGAGGCCTTTTACTTTTCCGACCTGCTTCATACATGCCCTGGTTTTCGAAGTTCGTCCCCCCCCCAAACGCTCAACAGCCCCCCCTTTATGTTTGAAGCATAAAAAGTGGTGAAAACCCTTTCGCCCCAACACACATTACGTGCTCCGACAGCGGAGCCGCCAAGGGGGCGCATTATACGCCAGAAAACAAGCGAAAACTCCGATCATACATGTCCCCCTTAATGTTTAATAATAACATAGTACTAACAACTTCTTTTTTTCTGGGAACCTTTCGTTCTGTCTTCCCCTTCCCTTTTTGTGTCTCGTCCTTTGTCAAGTTGTTGTGTAGTTCTATTTGTTCCCTTTATTAAGACCCTTATTTGGAACATATGTGGGATCATGTATTGGGAGTACAGATATTATACACGGTGCATATTTATGTACAACACTGATAAAAGGGTTGGTTTTGAAAGTTTTTATTTGCCGGGTCCTGAATTTAAATCCTTTATTTGTTCCTATTGCATTTATATTGAATGGGATTATCTTTGAAAAATTTTTAAAAAATTTTATAAAAATACAATTAAGGAAAAAAAGAGGAGTGGGATGTCTCCCACTTTGCCAGTTGCGTAGAGGTACACTCATAGTCCATACTCCCCAAGAGATATTTATAAATATAAGTGTGATTTTCTTGTCTGCAGCTGTATGAGGACACCATCAAAGCCCAGTTTCCAGTCAGTTTCCGACAAAGGGTCCCAAGACCTCTTTTTGACAAAAGTTAGGGGTTTTGGAGGTTTTCTTTTTGTTTTTAAGGTTTTTTATGTGTTTGGGGGATAAAAACCTTCTGGGGAAAAAGATGGAAGCCCCATTCTAAAACAGTCTCTGAACCCCCCAAGTGGTGTTCCATTCTGAAAACCGGGTTTTTGTTTCTGATAAAAAGATACGGAAAGTATTTCCGGGGTTGCCAGTCCCTTAATTTGTCTGTTTTTTTTTCCCAAGTTTCCCCACCTGGCATTAGCAGTACTTTGGTTTAAAACATCCAGAGGTATCAGCTCGTGTAGTAAATGTAAGAGATTAAAAGGGGGGTTTTCCCCCCAAAAAAAACAAACCTTTTCAGGTCATTTTTTTTGGGGAAAAACGAGAAAACTCGGGGATAAAGTCAGCAATTAGCGCCCAAAACTGCAAGTTCAAAAATTTTTTAATTTTGGGAAACCCAATCCCAAAACAGAATTTTAGTCTGTGAAAGGAGGTGAAGTGGGTTTAGGGCTCTTCCCCCAAAAGCCCTTTTAAAAGTTCCTGAATATGGATGGCATTAAGTATTTTTCTCCTCTTTAGGCCTTAGGTAAATAGGCAAAAGGGTTGGGAACAAATATTTTAAAAAAAAAGCCGGGGATCTTGCAAAAAATGTTTTTTGAAAAAAAAAATTCTATATTACAGTATCTTTGACTGTTTTTTAGTATTGCTGCTGATATTTTGTTGTGATTGCATTGCTTTTGCTGCAATATATTTAATTTTATTTTAAAAATTGTTTTTTGGATGTGCTGACCCTTTTTTGGGCTTTTTTATCAAATCTACCTATCAATTATTCTATCTTTTCTATCTATCAAATTTTATTATTTTTCTTTTCTGTTTGTCTTCGGTCTGATGTTTGTCTGTCTGTTGTTTTTCGTTGTCTGTCTTTCTTTTTTTAAAATTTACTTAAACAAAAAAAAAAAATTTGATTTTTCTTTAAAGGAAAAGCCCAAAATTTTTAAAATTAAAGATTGGCTTAAAAAAGAAAATTTTTTTTCTTAGGCTTTTTTGGGGGTTTAACTTGGGGTTTTTGTATGTGTTTGTTTGTCTACTGTTGTTTTGCCATTAGATTGCATGCACCGAACACTCCATTAACCTTCTCCCCTGGGCCATTAAACTTGAATTTACTATCCACTTAACTATCTGTGCACATTTAATGACCTAATGATGTTTTTAATGTATGAATTAAATTCTTGCATATAATCCTAAAATTAATATTTATATGAAAAGACTATTTTCAACTATTCAACTATTTTCAACTTGCAACTTTATGCTGAAGAGACAGGATTCCACCTTTTCCTCAAAAATAATAAAAAATTAAAATTATATTCACTTTAATGAAAACCAATTACAGGGAAAAGGATATCCCACCCATTGCATTGCCAGACCTGCAAGAGTTTGTACACAAAAATGTTTAGGGAACCCTAAAAGCTTTCTTAAATTTTACAACCCCTGGAAAATTTCCCACTCATTTGCAAATTTTTCCCCAGCAAAGGTTTTTTCTGAGAATGATGTCATTGTGTCAGATTTAGGTTAGATTACACAGTGTTGGAGAACAACACTGACATGATCACAGCTGAACAGATTGTTCACTACAAGAGCAGCCACAGCCTGTAGTTCAGTCATGTAACTAATGCCATCATCAAATATAACCACTTCCACTGCAAACGTAGCTGACAACCACCTTTCATTCCAAAAATAACGTTGTTACATGGATGTGATCAATATTACAACAGATTAAAAAAAAGGCCTCAATGACAGTACCAATTTTAAACTTAAAGGGGTTTTCCCTTCCACCCAAAGATTAGCTTTTAAAAAAAATGTTGGGAAAGATGAATGAAGACTATTACCAAATACATTGTTGTTTCAATTTTGCCTTGGTAACGAGATTAAAAAGATTGTATCTCCTCTTAAAGTTCAGAAGTTTCTCTGGTTACCAACACCTCTCCCCACAACTCTCTCCTCTGTTTCTTATCTGACTTATCCAATCTGCAGTCAGTCATTTCGACCATGGTGAGTCACTCCCTGCTGATCCTTACCTCTAGGAATGGAGTTTGTTTAGCTAACTAAATGACAACCTTTTACCCTTTAGAGCTTTAAAACCCTTTCATACTGAAAATTTATAGATCATGGCGTCCTGTCACTGTAAAAAGGGTAAACTAGGAAAAAGCAAAGCTGAAAATTTTCCGTCACTTTCCCTTTTGAACCACCCCCCAAAAATGCCCCTTGGGGGGGAAAATGTGCGTTTAATCTGGCTCTGTGAAACTGCGAAAACCCCTTTAAGGGTTATATTATATTTGAAGACACATCGTTACTTTGGCACCACAATGTGGTGCACAGCCAGTATTTTTTCCTTCTTGGTCCAAAGCCCGTGTTTTTTGTATAAAACTGGGCCCAAATATGAAGCAGTTGGCAAACCACCAAACCCATATCTTGGCCCTCTTCCCAGCAATAAGATCTATGTTCCACTTACTGCTCTTTAGGAAAAAGATTGACTTTAGGTAAGAGGAGAAATCTTTTCCAATTCTATTTCCCCAAAACCATTACGTGGAGAAAAGCAAGTGTTGCAGAAGTCTGTGTCCAACAAGCAACAATTTCTCCACTGAAAACATAGCTACACAGCATTAGTCAAAAAGCTAGGCAGCTGACTTCCATTAGATGACATTACCAGATTAAAGGCAAAGTCTATCTTACTACCCAAAGAAGAGTAAAAATTTAAAAGGAGACAATAAATTTACACTATGGAAAAATAGTTTCAAATACAATTTTTCCTTCAACGGGAAAAGCCACAATTTCCCCCCAGAAGGGCCAGCCACAGGACCCTTTTTTAATAGTCAGTATCTTTTGGCCCTGCAGTATGTCCCCTACGTTGCGTCTTTTAAATTTTTTTCAAAATTAAAGGAAAAGGGAAACCTTGGCCCCAAAACCCCCTTTCCCTTACTTCTAAACCCCTTTTTTCCCTAATGACCAAATGACCCTTTTGGTATCTATGTTATGAGTAAGTGTGGGGATTCTCAATGACACCTTCAGCACCCACCCTGTTATGGGTTTTTTATTAAACCCCCGGGAAACAACCTTGACCTAAATTGTATATCTTTATGTGATTTAAGACCTAAAATTGGGTGACGTTATGTTGTCCTAGCGGGGTTAACCGAGGGGGAAATTTGGGAAAAAAAATATGCTAAAAACTTTTTTTTTAAATTTTAAAAAATGTAAAGTTACTCATGCTCTTATGCATCTGTGTCCTGCTCATTTTGATAAACTCTAACAATTTTGTTTTTTACATTTTTTGGCAATTTTTCTAGACACATCTTGATAAACTTACCCCTAAATCTTTGGGGAACTGGGGAAAGGGGTTCTCCAAATCACTCCAGCTTTTAAAGCTATACGAATGTTGATTTCAGGCACAAGTTGCCATTAAGGACTGGTCCACTATGCTTCATATCTACTTCATCAAAAACAAATTGCTAGCTTGGCATGCCACTAGGGGTAAAATGTTTGTAGCCCTTTGAAATTAAACCCTTTTTTAAAAAAACATTTTTAGAGACCCGTTTCATTCCGTCCCAAACCCTAGTTGCACTGGGGGGTGAAAAAACCAAAACGTAAGCCGTTGCAAAAAATGTCTGGCTACAGCTGTGTTTCATGTTCGAAGGAAAAGGGGCAGTTTGTTTCAAATCCAAAATGAGCCCCCTGGCTGAGGGCACACAAAAATTGTGTAAAACCCCTGTTTTTCCCGCTCTGTGCTGGAGTTTTAGAGTATTTTTCCCCCTTTTTTCCCTTTTTCATGACAGTTATTCACATGTTTCTACCTATTCAAAGTAATAGGTTTGTCAGTTGAGGTGGGCGGGGCTAGCCTCAGGTGGGCGGGGTTTGAAAAAACCTGACACTCTGAATGACTCTTCGAATGACTCTTCTGGCTGGAAACTGCAGATTTGAGCATTATTACACGAAACCTCCAGCATCCTATAGAATAAGGGACACCGGGCTGGAAACAGCAGGTCTGTCACTAACTTGTTCTGTCCTCAGCCAGGGGGGCAAAAACTATGTGACAGGTTCTCTTTAAGTCTCAAAATATACTGAACATATCTTTACCAGACCCTACAACATTGGGTTAAAATAAAAATACATCAATAAAGAATGATTACTAATTGGCAAAGCATTTTCATAGTTATTCACCTGCTATTTACCACCAACCAAGCCCTGAGACTCAAAAATATTCTTCACATATCTGTGCCTGACCCTACAACATAGAGAAAAGATCAAACACATCATTGAACACTGATCTATAAATCAGTAAAGAATACCACCAAAACACTGAAAGGTTCTCTTTTAATTAGAAAGTAAAAGTGAATCCATAAACCTACACAAACCAAAATGTACAGAGAAGAAGGACTTCTAGATGGCAAGTGTAGCATGCATGATGTGTATCCAATAGCAATGATCCCTATCACACAAAATAAGTATGCGGTAAGTACTGTATAGTACTGTAAGTACAACCTATATAAACCATCCATTATGATTAAAAACAAATAGTGGGAGAACCTATTTAAGACAATGGGGCAGGTATAAGATACATAACCTGTGAACACGTGCTGAACCATGGGTTGTAGAACTACATTGTGTACATTTTCTACTTCCTTGTTTAAAAGGGGGAGCCCAGCAGAGGAAAGTTAATTTTAAATGGGACCAGGGGATCCTTACTCTTCCTGTCCCCCTCCACTGCCGCTCCAGAGCTCCCTGGGACTCTTTCCTCCCTTACAATGGAGAGCAAGCCTCCTGTGTGTTGGGATGAGAACCCAGGAGTAAAGAGGAGTGAGTCCTTGGGAGCAGCAGCAGGGAGCAGGTAGGTAATTATCACTTTTTTTTATATTTTTTCCTTACCCTGACCCCATTTAAGATTAATTTTCCACTGTTGAACAACCTCCACCCATTATAATGGAGACATGAACCATATGGAGTGGATCTCCTCTTTCCAGGCACCCTATGGCAGCTCTATGATCTTCTTCTTGAGGATGTACTATGTATTTGGGAATGAAGATTATTATACAAATTGGTACCCTCTGACTTCTAGACATTGTTTGCAGTGTGGTGTATCTGCATACAGCATAGCATATCACTATCTTTTGCCCAGTTCTTCTAAAGGAAGGGTCAGTTGTGTTGCATTCTCCCATGGTTATAGTCACAGTTCAGTATAGGACTTGTAAGGGAGCATTCCTCTGTTAGACAATATCTCCTTCAGTGCTGTCATTATGAACTACTCTATAAATCAAGATGTGCCCCTTTCTATAGTACTTTGGTATAGGCATGTTCCTAAGTACTAATCAAATAATGATGATTGCAACATATTTCTTATAACTACTAGTATATTGCTCTGCCATAAACCTATTTGTTGTAAAATTATGTGAATTAGTGTAAAGATCTGATTGATTGATTGATTTATAGGTCCTGATGCACTTTTACTTAATGCTAGTAAGTCAACCTACAATGTGTACTGCCATGCTATTATTACTTTGCTTCTGCCTCATTTCTTGGAAAACAGTTTGATACTCTGGGGCACATTACTGTTGGAAGTGGACAGAAATACCATTGGACAACAGACAAACACCAATCAATATGCCATTAGAAATATATCAAGTTACGGTGCATGTACTCCTAACTAAAAAGATAAAAATATCAAAGGATGAATATTAGCAAAAAGAATAATGTTAGTAATATACAGCAAATACATTTAGTCACATAATAGTTTATTGCTCACAAAAGACCACATTATAAAGTAAAGGATCTACTTCCCTAAACAGCAGAAATACCCTGCAATATGATACAGTACAATATATTAACTGCATTGTATATCATCTGATACAGTACTATGTAGGACCTTTATTGTATATCATCTTCATTAGAGAGCCATTATCTTTATATTGCCAGTATATTTTTGATTAGAAAATATTTGAGATTACTTTACAAATGATTGCAGTCCTACATTAAGAAGTAACACCAATCCCTTGCTCTTCCTTTTAAAGGGTTCCAGATAGATATGAGGAGCCATTTAAATGGTTTAGATTAATAATACTGAATGAACCCTTTCAACTTCAGTTGTTAGCATTTTAGACATTTTTTGGGACTTTATCTGTTCACAGTTTTATTTAATTAGCAACATTTGATCCATACATTGTGCTGGGCGTACTGACAAATCTAAAATTTTATTTCTTATATAATATAATGCATTTACCAAATATACTACTGGACAAAAGTGGAGTTTATGCAATTCCATTTCTTGGTTCGGTAAATACTTATAATATAGATCCATTAAAAACTACCCTGACTGCTGTTCAGTGAAGTGACATAAGTAGAATGGAAATGTACAAATGTATCTGTTGGGCATGATTTATACATACATTGAAATAATACAATAATAGAAACAATAAATAATAGAATAGTAATATTAATAAAATGGTAACACAGATATATCTCCAAACACATATATTATTAGCTATTACCAGACAATAAATCATTTAACAATATTCTTTCAGGTTCAAGGAGAATTGAATCACACATTTTCAGTAGATTCCAAATTTCCTTTTACAGCAACTTGTGCAATCTCCAGGGTACATGCACAGGCTGTTGTAATATAGTAGGCACCTGCTAACAGGTATGATAGGGAAACACAGGCAATAGGAAGTCCCCAGCTGCCCTCAGGGTCATTATCAGATTCTTCTAATCTAAAATGAAAGGTATTCTAATATTATAATATGAGACAATTGTTATTTCTACATGCCCTTGTGTAATCCAACTATTTGCTAAATATTACAAAAACCAAAAAACAGCATTTATAACATATTTAGATTTTGACTAAAGTGGCTAAAACATAATTGATAATCTCTTAATATTATCAGTCCACAAATAGTTAACATAAAATAGATTATATAGGTAAGATATAAGAGGGATAACATAGATGAAAATGTGTCTGTAGAATAATAAAAATGGATAAGTATATCAAAAACATACCGCAAAGCTGATATATAAGGTCAGTAAACAGCTTGGGAGGAAGACAAGAAAAGTACAAGTTTCACAAATGCACAATTGCAAAATTCTTCACTCATCTAAAGGCAATTATTGCATCCCATATGGTAGACCCATGCCCACATGCGTACTGTCTTAGATTTATGAAAAGATAAATGGATGGAGACATTGGGTGCCTATATCATTGCATATTTACTTTAACCAGTTCTCTATTATATTACAAAGAAATTCAGCTAAACCCTGAGTCCATTCCTTCCTGCTATACCAATGCTTTAGCAAACATTATCCACTTAAGCAGTTTATAAATTGTGATATATAATCCTCCAAACCCCTACAAGCAAAGCTTTACCTCGTTTAATAGGAACACACTGGAATTGGAAAGCGACATGCAAGTAGGATGCTTCCTTGAAGGAGGAGAGCAGATCAGGAGCACTTGGCTGCATCTGCTCTCAGATCATAGCACACAGAGCTTCTGGAAGCTCAACCCACAGCATTTTGGTCTTACAGGACTTTAGAGTAGACCTGCCCACATGATTTAAGCATAATCATTATCACACTGCTTTCAATCTATGATGTTTAATGGATGGCACAGTAAAAAATCCTTACTGCAAATGTCTTAGGACTGCACAGATATTCTTCATCAAAGCAGATTGTCAAAGGCCTGTACAGCAGGGAGCTGTGGGGAATGTGGAGGTAACTGATATGCTTGCTTTCTGTAGAGATGTCTAAGTTGTAGAAGCAGATGAGGTAAAGTTGAGATTTCCTTAGAATAGATGCAGCGTGGGAGTGAAAGCAGTTGCTGAAGCAAGAGGAGAATATAAATTGGAAATACAGGGAAATATCAGAAGTCTGTGAACTTTATTTGTTTCAAATCCGTCCGTAATAGAATAACTCCTGCCAGGGTTGGACTGAGCCCATCAGAGTTCTAGAGGTTTCTCTGGTGGGTCCAAGTTCTGACAAAATAACACACTCCTAATTTTTCAGGGCCTTATAAGTCTAGAAGAGGGCACCCACAGTTAGAGCTGACTTTATAACTAATAATTACCTATCTAATAAATTATCCATGTGCAAAGAATACTGAACTTACAAAAAGTACTTAAAAGTGGCCATGTATAGATAATGGGTGAGCCCTAATAAATTCCTCTGGGGAGCCAAAGTAACTTCATACCGACACTGACCCCTGCTCATATGCCCTGTTAGAAAATATAGATGTCACAGGTAGGGAAGTCCTGATTTCCCTTTAGGAACCAGAGAGTATATTGCACAGCTTACATGACCCTGTAGTACATAGTCTGCATTTAAAGGACATCACACAAAACTACCTGAAGGCAAAATAAGCATTGAGGATTATGCTGAAAATAAGAATGACCTATTAAAAAAACTCAGGACATGTCAACATCAAATTTAAAACTTTTTGAAACTCTCTTTGCATATTAAATTGTCTAGTGTACAGCATCATTCTAGTCTTGAGCTGAACCCCTCAAAGATATTTCCTCGTTTGGTAGTTTTGTTTCCATGTTTTAAAAGCACTAACTTTTATATTTTTCTGCCAATATAGCTCTATGAAGACTTCTGTTTTTTAGCAGCACTAATTTAGGTTACATGTAATGGACAAACATTTGTTATTCTTCCTTTCATGCGTAAGGAAAACAACAGATATTCTGCTACTGTTTGATGGGTTTCAGTAATGATAAATGTATTTATTGTTTTTGGGTTTGGTACTTTGGCACGGTCCACTATATATTTATTGTCAGGCAGCAGCAGCTGGAAAAGTCTGTGATGTTATATACAGGCAGTCCCCTACTTACATCGTTCCGACTTACACTGAGTCATGCCCCATGATAACCAAGTGCCAGCATGCCACAACTGCACATGAGATACAGAACGTTAGGTGAAATCTTCTAAAAAAGGCCACAGACAGCACAACAAATGTAAAAACTGTTCCCTGCACTATCCAAAACTAAAAAAAAAAAAAGCAATTGCATTTAATAAATATACCTGTTCCGACTTACATACAATTTCAACTTAAGAACAAACCTACAAACCCTATCCCGTATGTAACCCGGGGACTGCCTGTATATATCCCAGCCAGGTTCTTCGCATATATCTGGACAAGTGCAGATGCATGTCACCAAGGTAAGGAGCCTTGGTGAAATAAGAGCCATTAGATAGGCATCAGTTGTATCAGGTAGTTGACACATGTTAAATGTTAGTATGGCTGTTTCAGTCAGTTCCAGGCTGGTTCTTAATGGAAGTAGGCAAAGTGTTAGGTGGGTGTCTACTCCCCATGTTCCACGGCAGGATTTACCTGGCCTATATCAATCAGCTGACTAGGTGTAGTTACTACTCTGGACTACCCATTTGGGCCTGAGGAGAGTTACACTGGAAGAAGTCACTGTCTGCCACGCAACTTTCTGTTTGTTTCTTCAAGGTGTTAGTGAGTGGAACGAACAGTGTAGTAAGTGGCTTTCATATATGCTTTGTACGTTTTGTATCTGTATGCATATTATGCTAAAATAAATATGGGAGGACCTGTATTTAAACCCAAGACTGTCTCCGTCTCCATGCCGAAAATGACATATGCTATGATACGGAGCCATAAAATATATATATATATATATATATATATATATATATATATATAAAATTTATTTTTGCAAAACTACCTCTTTGACCATGCCACCACTGCTACTAAGTATTATGGTGGCCTGCATTAAAGGTGGGTTTCCATATCTTTCTTTGATGGCATATTGATAGGAACTGGATCACCGCTCACCTGTACTCGGAACTGTAATGGTGGACTTACCGTAACGGCAGGCCAGAGATATGGATCCAGTGGACCACTGCCAGTGGTGTTATAAGCGCCAGGGAGCAGAGTCTAAGTAGGTCCAGCATTTACCGCATGGCAGTGCAGTTAGATTTAAAGGGCCAGCGTGCCGGTGATTAGTTATCACCGCCGCAGACCCTATTTAAGTCCTGCCCCTTCCTTGGATCCCTGCCAAATCAATAGTGCCCTAGAGCCTTGAGAAGAAGTGTTCCTATAGTGATTATTGCTTATTCCATGTACCGAACCATTAGCCTCTGTCCCTCGACCACGAACATTTGCCACCTGTCCTGACCTTCCTGCCTATTCCCAACTACGAGTTTACTTCCCGATTTTGTACCACGCTGCACCTCGGCTGCCACCGTAAGCAAGTTGCGTCAGGGGCAGTGACTTGGTAGCGTTCCGCCACAGCAAGTCTAACCTGCTTTGCGGCGGGCTCTGCTAATTACTGGAGCTACTTAGACTCTGCTCCCTGGTGTGGCTTATACTACCACTGGTGGTGGTCCAGTGAATCCACAGCTCTGGCCTGCCGTTATGGTAAGCCCACTATTACAGTTCGATTCGGCTATGGATCCCGCCAAGGTGCCTCTGCTGAGAGTCTGACCTCACCACCATCATGGCCCAGTAGTCACAGCAGGTTGCGCAACAGGTGCAGCAGTTTACCCAGCTAACTGCCCTGATGCAGCAGCTCCTCACCACTCAACAGCAGCATCCAGCCTCCGTGTCTCCCTCAGCGACAGCAACTCTGTTGGTGTACGTCGGCCCCAAGCTCCATTTGTCCATGCCAATGAAATTTCATGGGGATCCTAATGTCTGCAGGGGCTTCATCACCCAGTGCTCCCTACATGGGGAACTTATGGCCAACCAGTTCCCCATTGAAAGGTCCAAGGTAGCCTTCGTGGTCAGTATCCTCTCCGGAAAAGCCTTGGCCTGGGCTACTCCTTTCTGGGACAGAGATGACCCAGTCACGGCCAATCTCGTTATGTTCCAGCAAGAATTCTGCAATGTCTTCAAGGAACCACCCCAAACATCTCCTGCCGAGACTGCCTTATTAAATCTGCGTCAAGAGAACTCTTCCATAGATGATTACACATCAATTCCACACCCTGGCATCGGAGTTGTCCTGGAATGATGCGGTGTTGAGTTTCATGTTCAAGAAGGGTCTCTCCAGCCATATAAAAGACGCCCTGTCCACCAAAGACCTTCTGTATTACCTGAGTGAGCTTATCCATCTGGTCACTCCTGTTTAATTATGCTTCTTGGAGAGAAAGGAGGAGCTCCATCAGGACTGCGAACCAGTCCATTCACATCGTCTACCCCGTCTTGCTCCAGTGTTTCAACGGCCACCATTGCCTCCTCTTTCGGCCGCCAAAGAGGCTATGCAAGTGTATAGAGCCCACCTGACTCCAAAAGAACTATCTCGACAACAGAACCTGTGTCTCTACTGTGTCAGCCCTGAACATTTCCGCAGGGGTTGCCCGCACTGTCCACAATGTCCGGGAAATGCGGGAACCTAGGCTTAGTGAGAGAGGCGTCCTTAGATGTGAGCAATCCCTCTGCATGTCTGACCATGCCGGTACAGATCATGACCAATTCTGGAATCTTGTTCAAAGTTGCTGCTTTTCTGGATTTGGGATCAGTCAGGAATTTCATGGATGCTAATTAAGTATCACCTCCTGCTAGTCCGCTTAGACCAATCTCTGGTCATCTCATCATCTCATCTGTTAGTGGTGAACTTCTGAGTGATTCTATCCAGTTTCAGACTGAACCGGTGTCCCTTCATGTGGGAGTCTTACATAGAGAGAAGATTGCATTCTTAGTGTTACCCCGTTCTTCCTAAGCAATCCTTTTGGTTCTTCTGTGGCTGCAGCGCCATGCCCCTGTGCTCAATTGGAAGACAGACAAAGTTATGTTTTGGGGATAGGAATGCCAGTCCTGCTGTTTAGTGGCATCCCAACTGGGGTGCCCCACTTCCCCACTGACGTCTCCCAAGCATCTGCCGGGTCTGCCAGTGAAGTATCAGGACTTTGAGGATGTCTTCTCCGAGAAGCAGGCAGAGACCCTTTCTTCTCATGGTCCTTATGATTTTCCTATGGACCTAGTGCCCGGGACTAGTCCTGCTCGGGGTAGGGTCTACCCGCTGTCTGTACCGGAGACTCAGGCCATGTCGGCCTACATCCAAGAAAATCTCCAGAAGGACTTCATCCACAAGTCTACCTCTCCAGTTGGTGCTGGATTCTTTTTTGTTGAAAAGAAGGACGGTTCTCTGTGCCCTTGCATCAATTACCGCAGACTCAACAAGACAGTATCCATTACGGTTAATTACCAAACTCTTCGACCGTCTCCAGGGTGCCAGAATCTTTTCTAAGTTAGACCTGCAGGGGACCTATAATCTCATTTGGATCCGTCAGGGTGATGAGTGGAAGACAGCCTTTAACACTCGGAATGGGCACTTTGAGTAACGGGTAATGTCCTTCGGCCTGTGCAATGATTCGGCGGCTTTCCAGGAATTTGTCAACGACATATTCAGAGATCTCAGAACTTGCCGCACATGAAACGGGTGGGACTCCATATCAGGCGAGAAAACTAGAATGTCATTTAGATAGACAACTACACAGCCATGGTGCCACTCGCAGATGGAGGAATGGGGGTGCCGTTACAGAAACTCCCATGAAAATGAATGGAGAGTTGTCCACAACCTTGACTGACTATTCTCAACAGAATAGTTAATCTTATTTGAGGTCCAGCGTGTACTTTGGGGACTTTCCCAGTGTACATATTAAGGGCGACATGTGTCAAAAGAGATGTCTCCACGCCAGTTTTAAGGTGCATTAAATGAGTGTGTAGTGCACCAGAATTAACAAACCTGTCAAAAATCTGGCATGTGATATACCTTGCTTAGCATAATTGATGTGCCTAATTTAGGTGCATTCAGATTTGTTGTGCTAGGCATAAAATGCACCTACAGTGAAGGAAATAATTATTTGATACCTTGCTGATTGTGTAAGTTTGCCCACTGACAAAGACACGAACAGTCTATAGTTTTAAGGGTTGGCTTAATTTTAACATTGAGAGATAGACTATCAAAAATGAAATCCAGAAAATCACATTGTATAAATTATATAAATTTATTTGCATTTTGTAGTGAGAAATAAGTATTTGATCCCTCTGGCAAGTAAGACTCAATACTTGGTGGTGAAACCCTTGTTGGCAAGCGCAGCAGTCAGTTGTTTCTTGTACAGGGTTTCCGGGCGCTTACTCAGAAAGAGGCTTGCACCGCAAACAACTCCCAACTCCGACGTAGGTAAACAAACAGCTTTATTGTGCAAATTAAAATGACAGCAAAGCACAAACAGATGTCACAGCATACGGGAAAGCAGCTAACTGACGCATTTCAAGTTTAACACTCTTGCTCACAGTATCATACTGTGAGCAAGAGTGTTAAACTCGAAACGCGTCAGTTAGCTGCTTTCCCGTATGCTGTGACATCTGTTTGTGCTTTGCTGTCATTTTAATTTGCACAATAAAGCTGTTTGTTTACCTACGTCGGAGCTGGGAGTTGTTTGCGGTACAAGCCTCTTTCTGAGTTAGCGCCCGGAAACCCTGTTTGGAATTGCCGTGTGTTACCGCCTGGCCGGCGGCGCTCAGATCTACAGGAAAACACAGCGAGGACCCACAAGCAAGTATAAAGCAAGGAGTAGCCCAGAAGTAGGTGAGCACTTTTGCATTTCTTTTGGAAGTTTCTTGTAGTTGATGATGAAGTTGGCGCATGTCAGGGTCAATTTTGGTTCACTCCTCTTTGCAGATCATCTCTAAATCATTAAGATTTTGAGGCTGTCGCTTGACAACTCGGAGCTTCAACTCTCTCCATAAGTTTTCTATGGGATTAAAGTCTGGACTCCTTTGTAACCTCGGCTGTATGTTTTGGGGTCCTTTTCTTGCTGGAAGACCCAGCCACGACCCATTTTTAATGTTCTGGTGGAGGGAAGGAGGTTGTCACTCAGGATTTTATGGTACATGGCTCCATCCATTCTCCCATTGATGCGGTGAAGTAGTCCTATGCCCTAGCAGAGAAACACCCCCAAAACATAATGTTTTCACCTCCATGCTTGACAGTGGGGATGGTGTTCTTTGGGTCATATGCAGCATTTCTCTTTCTCCAAAAAATGGCGAGTTGAATTAATGCCAATTGAGTTAAAGCTCAATTTTTGTCTCATCTGACCACAGCACTTTCTCACAATCACTCAAAGAATCATCTAGGTGTTCATTGGCAAACTTCAGGCGGGTCTGCATATGTCCCTTCTTGAGCAGGTGGACCCTGCAGGCACTGCAAGATTTTAAACCATTCATGTGTTACCAATGGTTTTCTTGGTGACTGTGGTCTCAGTTGCCTTGAGATCATTAACAAGTTCCCCCCAGGTATTTTTAGACTGATATCTCACCTTCTTCATGATCAAGGATACCCCACGAGGTGAGATTTTGCATGGTGTCCCATATTGATGTCGATTGACAGTCATTTTGTGTTTCTTCCATTTTCTTACTATTGCACCAACAGTTGTCTCCTTCTCAACCAGCGTCTTACTTATGGTTGTGTAGCCCATTCCAGCTTTGTGCAGGTCTATAATCTTGTCCCTGACATCCTTAGGGCGGGTCACTCCTGCTAATGGGGGCCGTTTCCCGCAGGGGGCAGGAGTTGGCCCCTTGTCTCCTGTTCCTTGCTTCTGCCCCCTGCGGGGAAGAAGGCAGGCCACAGGGGACAGACTCTGGCGACTATAGCATATTCAGTATCCAAGAAAGCTGGGTGACACTCCATCCCACATAGGTGGCACCCAGTATTCCTATTATGGAAAGCTGAATGTTACCTGTGGGCGATGGATATCATCCAGCTTTCCTGGATGCTGAGTAGCCTATAGGTATGAGTGTAATGTTTGTTTATTTACAGGTTCCCATTAGGACTACGTCGGATTCGGTGCACTACATCGGATCAATTTTGGATCTATTTTTTTCAAATAAAATGGTTAAAGAGAGCTGGTGTCGGGGAGCATTTATTTAAATAAAAGTTTTTTTGTGCAATTTGTGTGTGGTTTTTTTTTCCATATAATTCCAGTGATAGTAGTGTAGGTGACTGACAGACGTCTCTTTATTACTATCGCTCGGGCTTTGTGTCAGCTGGCGGTGGTTTTTGTAGCCCAAGGTTGACACTAATCCTGTGTCACTATTACTCCAGTACCCAACACACCAGGGGGTAACCGTCAGAAGCGGACCCTCTAATGTGACGGTCCGCTTCTGGAGCAGCTGTAGGCTGGTATTTTTAGAATGGGAAGGGACTAGTATCAATGGTTTTACCTTGGCTGGCTATGGAAAATGGGGGGGACCCCCACGTTGTTTATTTTCTGAAAATGTATTTATTTAATGAGAATCTGTACTTGGGCATCCACTGTAATGATTGCAGGAGGTGCCCACTGTAGAATTCTCAATAAATAAATTATTTTTAAAAAAAATAAAAATAAGACGGGGGGTCCCTCCCATTTTCCATAAGCAGTCAAGGTAAAACCGACAGCTGCAGCCTGATGCCATCAGATTGGGAAGGTCCATTAGCACTGGTCCCTTCCCTCTCTAAAAATACCAGCCTGCAGCCTCCCCAGAAGGTGGCTCTTCCCAGTACCCCTCATGTGTTAGGTACTGGGGGAATAGTGATACAGAGTTGGTGTCAGCCTTTGGGTGACAAAAACTACTACTGGCTGACACCAAGTCTGAACGCTAGTAATGGAGAGGTGTCCATGTAAGATACCGTCATTGCCAAAACTGGAATTAAATGGGAAACAAAAAACACACAAATTGCACAAAAAACTTTTATTTAAATAAATGTTCCCCGACATAAGCCCTCTTTAACCATTTTATTTAAGAAATCCATCCAACGTTGGTCTAACATAATCCAATGAGCTCAACATAGTCCAAAGGGGAAACCTGTATAAATATGAGAACATTAAAAAAAACATGACAGTACTAAACTCTGTCTCCTGCATACCCTAAAGATCATTTCCGTGGCTGATCTTCTGGGAATGCAGGGTACGGAGTTCAACCTGCATAATATGATTCTGGGGTGTACAGAGAACAGCCGCAGCACAGTCTCCAGGGGGATGGTCCTATGCCCCTCAAGGAGATTGTAAGCTGTGCTGTGTACTCCTCTCTCACCACTGTGTTATGCATCCTAGTGCCAACACAAAATACAACCCCCCATCACCATAACTTCTCCAAATAATACCCCATAGCCCTCTCCCCTCCACCTATCACCCTATTACCCCATGTTGAGTTTGTACAGAGGTGGCTACAGGCAGGGAAGTGCTGAAAAAAAATAGAATTGTAAGATATTTGTGTGGTAAATTCTGCAGGGACGAGTCATGGTTGGAAGAAGTCATCATGTCGGTCTGGACAGGATGGAGAAGAAAAGGGAACGATAACAATTCCAGTCACAGGAGACATCTCCGGTGAGTCCCTACATGTTACTGCACTGGAGTCACTTAAACTTCTGCAGAGCCTGTTTACACTGATATATACCACTGTATAATCACTGTATGGTAGAAATATTGGTTATAGTGTGATGGTTTAGGTTCAGGCACAGTTTGGCGGTATCTCCCAGCTCTCCTGGATGCTGAATAGGCTATGCAACAGTCTAGTAAAGCTGGGTGATGCCAAAACCCTAATTTAGCTTTCTTCGCTTTCTTCCAGAGTCGTTACACAGTTAGATGGAGTGGGTGTGGCTTGGCAACAAGAGGGCGTGGTCATGCACATTTTCGACACGGTGCTCTTAGCACGCCGCACCTTCTCATCTCCCACTTTCCCACTTGCAAAAGTTGGCAAGTATGGTGTAACTGGTCTGTAGGAGCCAGAACTCTTAATGGTTGGTAGGAGATGAAATACTTATTACTCACAGCAAAATGCAAATAAATTGATAGAATTTATAGAATGTGATTTTCTGGAATTTATTTGGATATTCTTTTTCTCAATGTTAAAATTAACATACCATTAAAATTATAGATTGTTCATGTCTTTGTCAGTGGGCAAACTTACACAGTCAGCAAGGGATCAAATAATTATTTCCTTCACTGTAGTTTTGGTGTATGACAGTTCATTTATATAGAGAATAGGGCATCAACAGGTTTTTTGCACAAAATACACCAAAACACTGGTGTACATTTAAGGCCACATGTATGAAAACTGTCTAGGTCTAAGACTTTCTTTGCTGCCCATAGCAACCAATCAGAGCTCAAAGAAAGTTTTAGACCTAGACCATTTTCATACATGTGACCCTAAATGTACACCATAAAAGAGATATGATTATAGCCTAATTTGAACCAGAATCTTGGGGTGCTGTGGTTGGCTTAAATACAGTAGATAAGTACAGTTTACAAACCTAACAGCAAACTTAGCTATCACATACTAAAAATGTGTTACCCTGGTAAAGAGTAAATTTAAAGGGGCTTTCTAACCTTTTCAAACTCCCATACTCCCACCACTGACATAAAATAAAACACCTTTCTTTCTCTTAAGTCCTGCCACTCCAGTACTGCTGCTGCTCCTGTGTTCACTGCTGGTCCTGCACATTGTTCATGTCACTGAATTAGTAGTTGAATGCTTGCATGTATGACAGTGATTGCCTCATGGGCATGTGAGCAATGTATTTGATGTCATTGGAATACTCCTATACGAATTGATTGTGCCACCTTTACCAACAGTAATTGACAGTAAACACTTCCTATAATGTTATTATTAATCCACAAAATGGAGGAAAAAGAACAAAAATGGACCCGGCGCACGTGCAGGTGTAGATAAAAAAGCCAAGTCTAAAGGCTTTTCATTAAAAGATTTTATTCTTAAAAATGTCTCGGCATTACCGTGACAAAATTAAAAAAACTACTAAGGCAGTATATCCCATCAAACACACATTAAACTGTAAAAGTTCATTTGTTATATATGTCATCGAATGCAGCTGCTCACTCCAATATGTAGGCAGAACGTCCAGACCCCTACACCTTCGCCTAAATGGCCACAGGGCTTGTGTTAAAAGAGGTGACCTTCTACATAGTGTGTCACGTCATTTTAATGAAGTTCATCAGAGAGATTTTAAAGTTTTAAACATCACTCCAGTTGATTTTATCCCCCTGCAATTACCAAACCGTCTACAGGCTCTCCAGAAAAAAGAGATGTTTTGGATCTATAGATTACAAACACTGTCCCCTAAGGGCCTTAATGATGCTACAGAGCTAATTTATTAATTCAGTCGCGCCGAGTTTCCATCTCTTTTAAGGAGAGTCCCTTAAGTAACTTCTTGTTTGTTTATAATAAGAACAAAAAGTCAATCTGCCTTAATATATGTATTAATCTATGGACTGAGGGACAAATCCATTAGTCCATAATAGGCGGTGTATATCTGATCTTAACCTCTACACTTACTCGTATATTTTAGGAACAGTACCAGTACATACTGTCTCATTGGCATTATATTCGCGCCCCATGTTCTGCAACTGAGAAGTTCTAATAACTAAATTTGTATTGCTTCTCGTTCTTATTCGAATGTAATGTATACTCAATGTATATTACCTCTTGTTCTATTTTGATTGTAATGTATGTTTAACTTGTATTTAGCTAATTTATTTATATCATCCTTCACTCATTTGTTACCAATTTATGTTCACACAAAGTCACCCCATCTACG